>CM071936.1:39257213-39477280 GCA_016081115.2 Rehmannia glutinosa | reverse complement strand
TTTTAATTTTGGTAATTAATAAAATTCTTTTTCTTTTGAAATCCATCCCAGGATATCTTTGGGGTGGTAGAGATTAGGCCCTAGGTGGGTTGAACCTCTATAAATCGACGTGTGTTATTTACATTCCGCACCTTTATTATTGTCTTTGAGCATTCGTTTTGAAAAAGAGGATAAAATCAAAAAGATGGAGATAATCTATTCACCCCCCTCTAGATTATCGTAGCCGCTTGGACTTACAGATTGTTGGGTTGGCAGTATTTTAAAAATAAAAAGAGATGATAGTGAAAAAAACAATTTAAAAATTAAGGGGGGCCAAACACTTAAATATAATAAATTAACATATAAAAATATTAAAAAAAAAAAAAAAAAGTTGGGGGGGCAGGGCCCCCTCAAGCTATATACCTCCGCCCCTGCATACATCATAACATAACTGAGACAGTCAAATACAACTAATATAGCCAACATGTACTGTCCACAACTCCACATTCATTCCTCAGAATTCTCATGCCATCTCTTTTCAACACTTTATAGCAATCTAGAAAAGCAAAAAATAATGATTATATTTCACAATACAAAAAAGATAAGTAGTAACAAACAATTATTACCTCTTCATCATTATCATCATCAATATCCTCAAAAAAATGTACAACATCCAGAATGAGCCGGTGCACCATTATCTGAAAAGACAAAGTAGTCAATGATGCAATTGAAAATTGAAGGAAACCGCATAATTTGAGTGTGTGTGTGTGTGTGTTATTTTACATACCTTTTATTTCAGCCCATTGCCAACCTTGTGCACACACCAGAGCTTCTAGTGTGTCATGATGAAGTCTGTTGCGATGTGGGCTTACAAATCTCCCACTTGTGCTAAATGCCAACTCTAAAGCCACAATAGAAACATGAATTGCTAGAACATCTCTAGCAATTAACTGCAAAGTAGGATACTTAAGTGCATTCTTCCACCAACTTAATATATCAAAATCAGCCCTCCTTCTCCAAATAACAATCTAATTTTGTTCTATTAGTATCATTATCAGAATCAGAAGCAACAAACGCATCATAATTGCTCATTGGATCTACATCATCAAGAATAGTAACTGATGAATGTGAAGAGCTTGTAGAAAAGTGATTATAACCACCATGTAACTCATTTTCAATTTGGCTGAGTATTCAACTACCAAAGCATAACAAAGCTCTTGAATTCTTTGGATTTCCTTCTTTGCATCATCATCACCATAAAGAAAAGGAAAATAATAGTGCAGTAATTTAAGCTTATATCTAGGATCCAAAATAGTAGCCACGCCCATAATACCATGAGTTACAGACCAATACTTGTCAAACTTTTCTAACATTTTTGTTGCCATAACTTCAATATTAGGATACCCACAAGTAATCCACTGCCTCAAAGCCATTTTAATATCACAAATTTTTGGAAAATATATATTGGCAGATGGGTATTTAGTCCCTGAAAATATCTCAGTCACACTATTGAACAATTTAAGTTTATCACATATTTCTTTAGCCCTTTACCAATCATCCTCTGTTAGAAGTGATTTATAAAGAGGCTCTCGTTGTTTGAATCGACTGAAGACATCTTTACAGCAAATAGCAACATGAAGCATTGCATAAGTGTAGTTCCATCTAGTCTTACAATCTAAGACTAACTTCTTAGTGAATTGGACTTTCAATTGACGGACGGTCTCTTCAAATCTCTCACATCTTTTAGGAGTGGCTACCCAAAAAGCAACACTAGCACGAATTCGTTCAATACAATCACCAATAATTTCTAAACCATCCTTCACAATCAAATTCAAAATATGAGCACAATACCGCATATGCAACAATGACCCTTCTAACCACAGTGACTATACACCGACTTTGTTCAAAATAGAATTAATCACTGCATAATTAGTTGTACAATTATCTACTGTTAATGTAGATAATTTCTGATCAAGATTCCAATCCATCAAACAATCAACAAGCACTTCACTAATGACTTCAGATGTATGTGGACATGGCACATAGATAAACCTAAAATTAAATATTAATCACAAGTTAAAATGCAATTCAAATGTCTAAAGATAACTAGATTATATAAAACATTCAAATATATATATATATATATAACCTGACAATTCGACTTTGGAGCTTCCACGAATCATCAATAAAATGAGTTGTAATGGCCAATCCTTTCTTTTGATTGCTTGCCATCCACATGTCTGTTGTGATGGCAATTCTACTTGTATTTCTATCGAGCAACTTCATTGTCTTTGTCCTTTCATATTCATAGATTTCAGTATGTCACTTTTTATTGTATTTCGTGAAACCACTTTGAATAGTGGTTGAAGAGAACTCACAAACCTTCGACATCCAAAATGTTCTACCATATTCAATGGGTACTCGTGTAAGATAATCATTGTCGCTTGAAACGGTTCCACACAACAGATGTCAAACCCCTTTTTTTGCCTAAAGTCAAAACTTCATCGCTTTCTTCTGAGCAATGTATTTGATTTGGGTCTGTTGATGTTGGAGTATCATCTCTAGACATGTTTGGTTCACTTGGTAACTGACTGTTTGTCACTAGTTGAGGGATATCAACAAATTGTTGAGAACTTGTTGGTGAAATATGACATATAGAGTCTTACGTATGAGCTCCAGAGGATGCCATTTTTTACCTATCATTAGCAAATAACAATAATTAATAATATTATGCCTATTTTTGCTTTCTATTTAATGAAACCATTTTGTTTACAAGGACTGTTGTGTCTTTCTAAATAGAGTACAGTTCAAATTGTGCATACTAATGTCATAGTGCATTTTAGTTACATGCTCATACAATGGCATAGCCAGGAAAATTTACGGGGTGGGCCGATACACGGAATCGGGGTAGGCCAAATAAAAACTAATAGAAAAACCATATAAATTTTAACTAATTTTTTTTTAAAAAAAAAATTTACCTTATAAATTTTTTTTTTAAAAAATAATGGGGGGGGGGGGCCAGGGCCCAGGTTGGCCCCCCTTCCTCCGCCACTGTGCTCATATGATATTTTTCTCAAATTAATGCATATTCTGCAGCTTTCAAGAAAAGGAAAAACAGTAGGATCTTGTATGTAACATAATGACCCCAAGCTTTAAACCAGGTGCATAATTATTAGTCATGCGTGCAATGAATACATTATATCGAAGCTTAGACAGTAAATTAATTTACCTTTTCAGCATAAAAAATAAGAATATCGAAAACAATAAATCAGATATGCAATAAATGAAATAAGAGACCAATCATACACTGCTACAAATGAAGCCATCACTATTAGCATGAATAAATAATCATAAATAATTCATTATTTTACTATATACATATATAAATTAAATCAGCATAAAGTAATTGGAGCTAGGATCCACAAATGAATTAATTATTATTTAAGTGTATCTATATATTGCATCAGCCAGCAGGCTGAAGTACTAACCTGGGTCTTCTAGTTCTTGGAGAGGAGTTGAAGTGTTGAAGAAGAAGAGTCTGAGAGTGAGAGGCGGACTGAGTGCGTGAGATTGACTGAGAGTTGAATGCTAGGGTTTTAGTATCTTACATTTAGTATATGTGATATATCTATAATATTAAGGGTATTATTGTAAATGCATATCATAGGTCTCCACGGGGAACGGGGCGGGGATCCGCTTAGGGCAGGGAATACAATCCCCGTCCCCGTCCCATCCCTGCCAACAGGGAGAAAAAATTCCCCGCCCCCGTCCCCATGGGGAATATTTTTGGGGAATTGGGGCGGTTTCCCACAGGGAATAGGGATTCCCCGCCCCACTGCCATCCCTATTTGGATCAATACGGTCAACATATAGTAGCAATATTTAGGAATGCAGCATATTCATACCGCCGTGAAGATTATGATAAGTATTTGAAAACATAAAAGTTTCCAGACGGGTGGGTTTAAGAAGTTAGAACGTGCAGGAAAAGACAGATGGTCTCGAGTTAAGTGTCATGTCCAATGTTATGGGTTCATGACATCAAACTCGGCTAAGAGCTTCAATAATCGGTTATTATGGGCCAGAAAATTACCTATTTGTTCTATGCTTGAGTGTGCTCCGACTATTATTGAAAAGTGGTTTTATGAACGACGCACTGCTGCTAATGAAAGAGATCAAGAGTTAACACTTGAAGTAACCAAAAGATTAAGTGATGCAGTTGAGATAGTCGTGAATAGATGTACAATGTCTTAGTAATGTGAAGTACAAAATGAAAGATGGAACAAAGACCTATTTGGTTGAGTTATCCCAAAGAACGTGCAACTGTCGAGAATTTGAATATGAATTGATGCTTTGCTCCCATGCATCTGCAGCAATTAGGTATAAATAAATTTAAAATTTATATCAATATTTTCATATAATTCGTTCAACATTTTCACATAATTATTTATTTATTTGTACAGAAAGGCGAACCTCAATATCTATTCATTTGTTACACATTATTATAAAAATGAAAATCTTCAACAAATGTGGGTGGATGAAGTTCTTCCAGTTCCTGACCCGAGTAAATGGGTTCTACCATAAGAGGTGCGAGAATTAGTATGAAACCCTCCAAATAACCCGAGATAAGTAGGTCGTCCTAGACAAAGTAGAGTTCATTTTGCTGTTGAATCATCAAGTAATCGTTCACATAAGAGTCAAATTTGTTCAAGATGTGGGGTGCTGGCCACAATTGCGTCAAATGCACTATGTCATCGCCGCTTGATGAGCGCGGAAGTGCCTCAGTGACATAGCCGGGTTCCGCAAGACAAGTGCGTAATAAAAAAATGTGGAATATGCCGAGCAGATGATCATACCCGTAGAAGATGCCCGATACGTCCGGATGATGAAAATTAAGCAAAAATTGCTCAAAATTATTTCAACTGTATTACTATGTTAGCAAATAACACTAAGAGCAGAAAGTCAGTAGTCACTTAAACAGGTGTTTCACAATAAGCACGATATATCGTGCCACTTTGCTGTGGCACGATATATCATGTCCAATATAGGCGTGATATCGTGCCCAAATATAAGTCGATATATCGTGCCCAACTTTTTAATTAGGCACGATATATTGTACCTATATTGGGGCACAAAATCGTGCCTATACTGGGCACGATATATCGTGCCCAATAAGGGTACTATATATCGTGCCTAATTAAAAGTTGGGCACGATATCATGCCATATAACCAATATCGTACCATTAAAAAAATATCGTGCCATGCGTGTTTTACTTTGTTTTGTACAAAATTTCTATATTTTGTTTACCATTTACAAGTGTATAACCTCTGATTTGGAAATAATAGGACACAAAACCATGCAAAATAAATATTTAAATAACTCAAAATATTTACAAGATATACAATAAAAATGTACTACAACTGAAGAGTACTACTATCTATACTATACTGGTAAATCTGTCGTGCCATCGTCTTCCTTATCTGGGGAATCGAATCTTGCACCTGCTTCTTATTAATCTTATTCGTGATACAACTAACGACACAATAGATGGCAAATCACCACAACTGGTGGTGTCGTTCTGCACATAACAATCTTTCTCTGGCGTAGTGATAAGCTCCCACTTGCGGCGGATGGGCTCGATACCTAAGGCGTCGTAGAAGCCAGCGTGCAAAAATACACATGGGAGGATGCGACGGAGTGGACGTGTGCCGGCATACCTCGAGGCACGAATATCAGGTGTGTATCGGGCACATACAGAGTCATACATATATATTTTGGCTCTAAGGAGATCCAGTCTGCACACGACAAAATGTGCCGATAAATTCACGATCATGAATACCTGGGGAAAAAAACAAATCATTAATTAATCAAACAATTTTAATGAAAAAAATGAATAAACTAGCCAAAAAAAATAAATTCAAGTGTACCTGCAGTACGTCACTCCACGGACCAGGATTACCCCATCCTAGAGATCCATGCTGGACAACCATAACCAACTCATCTAGCTCCTATCCGGGAGGAATCTCCTCCATGGTCGCCGGGTCATATACTGTGCCAGCAGGATCCCGACCATGTATACGATTCCATATAAATTGTATGGAATCCTACACATAGAAAATATTTATGAATTAATAAGTATCATTTATTAAGTTTAAAGTAAAATGCGAGACACATTATAAATAAACTAACCGAAAATATCGTAGATACAATCCTATAAGTTCACAACTGCTTGGGATGAGGTAAAAACCCAAGAAACTGGGGATCGGACTATAATATGGATAGGTATGCATTTATATGTTGTACAGAAATGAAAAAAATTGATATTAATCAATATGAAATAAATAAAATATTCATCAACTAAATAATACAAAAATTTAAGAAACTTACATCATTCTCCAACTCTACAGCTGGATCCTCCATTTTCTTAAAAAATGATGGCCCAACATAGTACAATAGCCCCACGTTCCTCCTGCAATTGGATCCTCAAATATTAAGACATTTCACTAATATAAGATGTTAATACTAAGATGACAAGACAAATGCAAAAATATTTAATATTTACTCTTCAGTAGACTGTAAGAAGCGCCTATACTCCCTCTCGCTTGGGTCTGGCTTACGAGTACTAGGATCCCTGAATGGGCTATGGATGAGGCGCGATGGCTACCTATCCCGAACCTGGATGAAGGGAATAGGCGGAGAGGGCGCTCGTGGACCAGGGACCATGAGTGTCGGAGAGGGAGCTCGAATACCAGGGACCAATAGCCTCGGAATAGTGACCAACACTCGTGGTCGCGGAGAATGTACCAACACAGGCAGAATAGGAGTCGACAATGGCGGAAGAAAAGTCGATATAAGAAGTTGACACTGTCGGAAGAGGAGTCGACATCGACAGAAGGGAAATCGACACCGCCAGAATAGTAGTCGACACCGGTGGAAGAGTAGTCGCCGTCGGCGGAAGAGAAATCGATATCGGCTGAAGAAAAGTTGTCTCTCTCTAAGGGGTGATCGTCGATGTCTGATGCGGCACCGACGATGGCATCTGCTGAGATGACTGGCTAGAAAATCTCTGACTTCCATGCACGAAGTCATCATACTGATCAATTTATAGGAATAGACGTCTAATCTCCTCATGAATAAGGTCCAGAACCCGACTTATCTTCTGATTTAGGCGTCTATCCAAGCGAGAACCCTCCTCTGAGATGAGAATCTCTAACTGAGAAACAGCTTGATCGACTCGTGACTCCAATCAAGAGAACCGATCCTCTATTCGTCTCTCTAACAGGCCAATCTCCTCCCGTATAACCCCCCTAATCAGCACCAACATATTTGTCTGCCCACGGATTGATGGATCATCACGAGTATCCCCACGGATTGATGGATCATCGCGCGCATACTCCCTACGGACTGATGGATCATCACGTGCATCTGTCTGCCCAGTTGATAAATCATTTGTCCAGTCATCTAAGAGATCATCTGCCCGATAGGATGATAGGTTGTCTATCCTACGCCACTTCTCTAGCCTCTGAATTGTATGAGTAGTAGTGGGGCCCTCGATCGCTCTATCTCTCCCTCCGCTCCGCTCTGCCCTACTAAAAGTAGCCTTGCCGCTGCCTGTCTCGACACTCGCCTCTAATAGTGGTCTGGGAGTGCGAATTTGTATTTGCACTCGTACCTCGCGCTCTCCCCACTCCCGGCAAAGACCACCGCCCAAAAACCGATTCTCCTTCGGGATGCACCGAGGAGGATCTAACAAAATAATCGGCTCATCGACTCGCTCTATATATATCTGCTGGAGCTCCTCCTCACTTGGATCCAATATTTCATGACACACTAAAGCCTATAAATAAATAAATTAATAAAAAATAATTTATTAAATAAATAAATAATGTTGGAATGCATACCGGGTCAAAGAAAAAATCAATCATATCAACGCTGGTCTTCGGAAACCTCCAACGGAGGCACCTAGGCATCTGGGTGTCGGATACTCGAGTCCCCCAAGCATTACCAGGCGAGGTATTGCCTCGAATGCCCAAATCTGTCAGAACATTGATAAGTGTCAAAATAAGATTTTTTTAAATATTTAAAAAAACTAAGTACAAATATAAATAAAGTAAAAAAATATACGTACCAGCAAGACATATATGGGACCATAAAAATGATAACTAGGTGGGCGATATCGAGGTGGCGTTTCGTCCAGGTGGCAGAACATCATGCAGCTGCCGAATATAATGAATCAAAATCTGAAATGAGTATTTCCCCCAAGGGAAAGCCTCCCACTGTGCATCGTCCTCGATCAAGAACCATAGCCAATGGTCCACTGCAGTCTGTCGGCCATCGAAACACTGTACCATATAAAAGGCAAATAACACCTTCGCCACCTTTAGGGCATCATCTGGTGAGTCACGGAAGGTGCCATCGGATAATAAATCGCGTAACTGCATGGCGGTAACACGATCATCCTGAGGTCAATACCGTCGATAAATACCAGTCTCAGGTACCTCAAAAACACTGTTAGGGTCAAATATGGACCCTGAAAATCACAATTGGGATATCATAGCAAAATCACGCCGGGAGAATCTAATATTCTGCTCTCCGACGTGGAACCAACACTCTGATTCTGGAGCATTCGACACACGCACCTCCATCGCAACCAATGCATGAAGTGGCGCATTACAGCTAACTCCGTTATACCCGAAATCCATAAAATGGCCAAAAAATGACCGTCTAAACTGCCCATATACACCACCACCGATCTCCTGCAACTCATCTTTAATTATTTGAATTATATTCGGTCGAATGTACCCCGCAATGTGGGCCCTCTCTCGATGATAAGAGGGTCTCCTCCACTATGGACCGACCTACAACAATAATTAATTTCAATTTAACAAGATGGATTGTTGAAGAATTGAAGAAATGTAGTGATAAACTAAAAGGAAACAAAAATTATGGAACAAACAGCATGTGGCACGATATGGATATCTTGACACTATATGAGCACGATATGGTATAAAATATGGCACGATATATTACAATACATTTCAATTGGGCACGATATGGCATAAAACGTGCCAAAAAAGAAAGTGGCACGATATAAGAACAAACTATGCGACAAAGAAAGTGGCACGATATAAGCCAAGAAGTATACTATGGCACGATATGCGGCACGATATGGCGCATATCGTGCCGCATCGTCTTCAACCTCATATCGTGCCACCAACCAGAAAAAAATCACCACCATTTTCGAATACTAGTCCTAAAACATAACTCAAAACTTCATATATTTCAAACTTTCGAACAACTAAGCTCTAATCATTCATATTTATCAAGGATAAATTTACAACAAACTAAACCCTAATTCATGAAAGGCGTTATATATTTCGAAATGAGTTTTGAACATTGGGGGCACGATATAAGTATGAGAAATACAAAACCTTACATGTTCGTGAGCGGAGGAGGAGGGTGGGGAGGTAGCGACGACATCAGTGGAGACGACGGCAGCGGCGGAGGCGGACGATGGCTCGTGTGAATCCATGGAGGTATTTTCTTCTTGCACGATATTAGGCACGATTTAGGGTTGGATTTTTTTACTTGTTTTTACTTCTGCTTTCGCCTTTGCACGATTTAGGGTTGGTTTCTTTTACTTCTGCTTTTGCTTTTGCTTTTGCTTTTTGTACTATTTTGTCTTGGAGTGTGTGTATATATGTACATGGTATACGTTTCTATACGGTTTTAAATGGTATAATGATGACTTCAATTTCAAAATTCAAAAACACCAACTTAAAGGAGGGGTAATTTGGCCAATTTGGGTAGAAAATAATTTTGTTATCTTAGTGGGTAGAAAAGAGTACCCACATCCATAGTGGGTACTTAAAAGAAATTCCCCTTCTTAAATTATTTGCGTAAATTAAATGAAATTATTATTTTTCCTTGCCACTAAAACTGTAAATGTAAGTTAAAATATCTATGCCGTTTGAAGGTATGGATCATGGCTCCGTTCCTAGTTTGACCCATCTGATATGTTGCATTGGTTATATCTGGATATCTAGAGTGGTTTATAAGTGGGTGCAAGTGCAAAGGACTTTTCTACCAATCGAATTAACCATTTTCGAAGTAGTTGTTATCGGATCTAGTTATGTCACTTTCTTCTCTCCCAACCTGTGAGTGGGAGGGTGTGACAAATGATATTAGAGCGACCTTGTGTGCTATTGGCGCGGGTGAGGTCCGACCAGATTTGTACTAGAGGTGGTCCTGGATTGTGAAGAAAGTACTATCTGTGCTGGAGGTCTGGTCAGATGTGTACTAGGTTCTAAGGTTGGTACTGGATTGTGAAGAAAAATGACGAGGACGACGCCCTGTGTTTGAAGGGATTGTGATACCACACGGTGTCACATTGGTTATGTCAAGATATTTTGAGTGGTTCATAAGTGGGTATAATGGACTCCTCTAGCAACTTAACTATTTTCCCAAAGTAAGGATGAGCACAAATTAGTTGTTAGCACAACTTATTGTGTATGGATCTCGCTTTTAGGGCCCACCCCGTGGGTCAGGGCGTGACAACCCACCACAATGGCTTTAAGTGGGTGAACCCAACATTTCATAATTCAACCCAAATTAGAAAAAAATGATACAATGAATTAGGGCAAAGTGCAATCCTTTGATTGCTTGCACAATACCTACACTAGGGATGTCTATTCTGCTGATGCTCAACACAATAACTTTCATAAGGTTTGATTTGGACAAGAAATTTACTTTCATAATTACCATATTGCCCTCCATGCATGTATTGCTAATATGAATTCAGATCCAAGAAAAGATGGGCGCAAGAGGAAAGAAAGGAGTCTTTCCTCCCAAAATTAGATACAGTTGGACATGCAACTATAGATGAAAAGGGCTTAAAGATTGTCAAATTCTATTAGGGGTGATCATAAATTTTAAAAAACCGCCCGGACCGCCCGAACCGCACCAAGCCGCACCGTTCATAATAATTTATGATAAAAACCGCGATTTAAAATATTAGATAGAAACCGCACCGCTTTGTTGGTGCAGTTATGGTTTTAGATTTTGAAAAACCGCCAAAACCGCACCGCACCGCACCTCTATAATTGAGAGTAAAATAAAATATTGTTCTTTAGTCTTTAGTTAAATAGTGAGACAATAAATATATTAAGAACTAATTTTATGAATAATATAATTACTTTCGCACTTTGTCTACTAAATTATAATGCAGTTTATATTCTTTTAATGTTATTCATAATATATGAATAGCTGTTAAGAGCTAAAGATGGAGAGAGAAAATATGATAGATTTCATTTTCAGAATTATTGTGATTTACACATGAAGGGTGTATTTATACACCAATAGTAATTTGAAATGTTCTCAACAATTTCCTAACCACTCTAACTGCACAATTAGTTAACCATTAACAAAATTATTATTTACAGATGTATTATTCAATAACAACATTACATTGCATTATATATCAAAATGTAACTGAAATAAAAGATATTGCAATGTGTATTTTATTCGCAAAAATACACCTTATTTAAAAATCACTTTTCAATTATAATATTTTTCTTTGGCTTTTTCTTTAAAAGATCATGACAAAATAATATTAATTTATCAATTATATAATATTTTTGTTAATTAAAACCGCAAAACCGCCCGCCACCGCTTCAAACTGCACATTCGGTTTTACTTCATAAAACCGCGATTTGAAAATATTATTTAACCAAACCGCATATAGCAATTCGGTTTGAAATTTACTCAAAAACCCGCAAAACCGCACCGTGATCACCCCTAAATTCTATTGCAACTCTCTCCTTTTTCTAATTTTTTTTTCGAAAACTTAAAAATAAAAAAGACAAAGAAAAAGGAAATAATAGAAAAATTTTATCTAGGATTTTCTTAAAGCACCAACTTTATTGGCTTCCATAATCATGTGGCTCCAACCACATTTCATGCTCCTCATTTTCAGCAGCCCCACCACTTTGTCTATTCCCTCATAAGCATGTGGCACTTGCAATTGCAGCTCTTATTAATACAATCCTAAAAAAGACAATCCATGGCCAAGATTTACAACAAGTAATCAACTCGACCCAAAATTATTTTTTGCCTTTATCAATTTTTAAGGGGTAATTAACAAAAACCCGTTCCGGGCTAATTACATGTGGGAAACACAGAGGTTTTTGAAAATTGCAAAAACTCCTTAAGTTTTGTTTCGTTTTAAATTTTCGCTCTTCATAAGTAAAAAAACATTTTAAATACCTCTGTGATATTTATAGAAATATTTCAATTACCCAGGTCTCTTTGCAATTCTAAAATATCTCTGGGTTTTTTAATAATTAGCCCAAACCTCAGGTTTTTTTTGGGTAATTAGCCCATTTTTTATGAATATTGTCCAATGTAAATTTCTTTTAATCATTCTTTTGTCCTGTAAGGAGCAAAAGTGTAATGAAAATGTGATGTGTTCCTTAATGATAACAGAGCTCTCCACAAGAGAACACTTTCTGGCATAAAAGCAGTAAAAAAAAGTTCTACTTTTTCATGTTTCACTTTACATAAATGAAGGAAAAAAGATAGCTCCTGGCACTAAAGGCATGTTTGGTAAAGCATCGTGTGTTTAATATTTGGTACATAAAAGGGTCAACAGACACTCATTCCTAAACAAATCAATTGTTTGACTTTGGCATATAAGCAATTAAAGCATAGGGGTGTCAATTTGGGTTGGAGTCATGGGGTTCGTAGAGTCGGGTTCGCGAGGTTGGCGTGAACAAAGGATCCGGGGCCGACCTGCTTAATTATTCGTGTCGAGAATCTTGAACCCGGACCCGACTCGCTTATTTCATTTGTAACCCGGACCACCCACTTAACCCGTCTAATAAAATTATTTTAATATATATTTAATATTTTTAATGAATAAATTTATTTTTTCTTAATCATACACTATTCGATCAATAAAAAATATTACAATTTACAACATACAAAAAGAAATGACATAATTACATAAATAACATAACATACTAATTATATTTTGAGGACAATATTAAAAAAGATATGCATAATAATAACAAATACATAATTAATGAGGTTTTATCATTTGAGTTTTAAAGATATTTCTTGTTTGTTGTTTTTTCTTACAATTAATTATTTACTTAATTTTTTTTAAATTCACAAACGGGTTAGACGGGTTAAACGGGTCATAGTAGGTTGACCGGACCGATTGTTTAATTGGCAGGTTAGTCGGGTCCGACCTAATTTCGACCCGGACCCACGAAGCCTGGACCCAGACCCATTAATTTCGTGTTAGGTTCGTGTCGGGTTTGCGTGTCGGGTCCTAAATTGACACCCCTATTAAAGCATCTTAGCTTCTTTTAAGAACTTAATGAAGGGTGATTACTGATTAGAATAAGCATACATATGAGACAACTTAGAAGCATTTGATACCTAATCATTTTGGAGTAAAACATATCTTGACCCTGCTGTGTAACAAAGGACAACCTTTGTATTTATTAATACTTAGCAGAAAAATAAATCAAAATACTTAAAACAGAAAACATAAAACATTCTTATAGGAACTAAAATATTATAGCAAGTGTGCTCCACTTGTATAACATAATATAAAATGCCGGTGAATTTGGTTGAACTTGTTTTAATTAATTATGTAATGTCACATCAAGTTATCTCTAAATATTTGTAGTTATATATTGCCTATAATATATTTATACTTGTTTATGTGATGATAACATCTAATCTAGTTTGACCTAATGTGAATTGGCACTTAATTGAACTCTTTTAGAAATACAATTGACAGACAATTTTTTTTAGTTAGAAAATAGAGATAATTACAAAAAGAGAACCTAAGGTTCGGGCTAATTACAGAATACTTCAGAGGTTTTTGAAAAAAAAAAACCCTTGATGTTCGATTCCGCCTTATATCTCCTAGGGATGAAATCAACAAGATAACACGATAACACGATACGAATACGACCCGAAATTACTGAGAGAAACCCGAACATGAACACGACTAACACGAACCTGACACAATGTTGTCAATTTGTCTCAAGGCATAATACCTTATATTTTATTTAATATTTCATGTATTTTGAGCATAACCTGAAATAGACCCAAAACTAAATATGAACACGACTCGATGACCCGAATTGTCACCCCTAACATTTTCCGCCTTCGTAAGCGAAAAAATAATTCACCTCCCTGATATTTATAGAAACTAGTAAGAAACACGTGCGTCGCACGTGATCCACATGACTTTACTACAATAATTATATTATTTAATAATTTTATTGATTAATATTAAAATATTTAAAAGTAAAATAAATATTAATTAAATTTAAATATTACACAATATTTAATATATATTTTGCTTTACTTTAATTATAGATCGATATGAAATGTCAAATAATTATTTTAAAGAACTCAATCCCACAAAAATTTTACAATTAGTATAACAACGAAATAAGTTTTATATTAGCTTTCAATCACATTTATCGTTCTTTTATTTCATTGTTATGGCTAGAAAAGTCTTTTATCTTTCATGATTTTCGAATTCTTTTAGCATTGGATGCATTTTACATAATAAGATAAATAATTTAGCTTATAAATCATAAGCTATTGATTAGTAAATCACATGCAAGTTATCGCATTAATTTTTTTATTAATTAAATATTATACAAAACTAATTAATTCTTGTTTTCAAGTTTTTCATAATATTTGATTTTATAAAAATTAGAATAATTTGTACCCAATTTTATAATAATTATTTTTGTGCTTGAATATTTATAAGTCGTAAAAGTGTGCTTTTAAAATGAACTAAGATTTTATCGAAAATATCAAATTATACATATTATATGAAAACCATTTAATTTTTCTTTAGAATTCTCAGCTATGACCCACATGTTCTTTTTACTATTTACTTTTATTCTTTCAAATCTTTATAATATATTTCATTTGGTTTAATCCTAAACTATCTATAAATGTGAGATTAACCCCCAAAATTATTTAGATCAATCTCAACTCATTAATGTCAAGTATAACCATTTATTTTTCAATACTTTTTATTCTTTGTTTTCACTCTTATTTGTTGCAATTATTTAATTTACTTAGTTTTTTATGAATGTTACGTTAGTATTTGAACTAATATATAATTACTTTCTCAATAGTCAAATTGTTACATATTAAATGAGTTTATTTATTTGTTCTTTTGCATAACAGATATGATTTTTTAGACTAATCCAATTTTAGCTCATTTTTCACTCTTTCACACTATTTTATTAAAAATTAATTATTTTGGTATACCTTTTTATTATAAATATGTATCATATTGATATTTTAAACTTATAATTTTTAAGGGTATAATTTTCAAACGACATTCAAGTTTTATCACAAATGTCAATTTAATACATATGAATTTTTTTTATTAAGTTTGTCTTCTTTGTTTTTTTTATAGATTTATATATACAACTTTTAATATTTTTTTACACTTGTTCTTAAAATTTACAGGATATAAAATAATTGAAAGATTGAAATCATAATATTTTAAAAAATAATAAATTGGAGACTAAGACTTATAATGTTATATATAGAAAATTAAGTAAAAGTCATATTAACACATATAGTTAAAATTTAAAAGGTAACTATTTTTGCCGCGACAAACTTGTTTCAGTTCTTGTTCATTTTTTTCATGTTAATCTTATTCCTTTTATTTTGTACTTTTTATTTTACTGATATGGCTAATTAAAATAAAATATACATGAAATTTCAATAAAAATAAAATATGAAACACTCTTATTTTCAATATAATTTCTTTAACAACTATTAATAAATTAATTTTTAAATTGCATATTACTAATTGAGGGAGAATGTTTCGAGCATAAAAAAATTATATATTTTCTCTACTTTTTATTTAGCATCAAACTCACCTAAAATATTTTTTATTTTATTTTCTCTTATCTTGTATATTGTAAATTGATCTTTTTCCTATGAATTATAATAGGCATATTTAATTATTGAGAAAATTTAAAAGAATATAAGAAATATACAATTTTGCATCATACAAAAAGTTAAATAGTTAAAATTTTCTTCTATAACGATTTGTGTATACGTTTAGAAGATATAGTTGAAGATTTTGAAACCTAGTATAAATTTTAAATTGATTTTATAAGAAATTTAAAGTAATCTTAGTGTTATGATTAAAAACATGTATTTTCAAATTTTGAATTATTTTTTTGGCTATAATGAACATCTCTCATATAATTAAAAAAAAATTAAATAAATAACAAAACTATAGAAAAACATAAATTCTTAATTTTTACATAGTGTTGAACTTTAAAATGTTAAAAGTTTCTTATGTGAAGTCCTTATATATGTTTATGACATATAGTTAGAAAGTACTCGAAATCTAGTTTAATATGAAGCTAATATTATTTGAAATTTCAAAATATTTTAAGAGTTATATTTGAAAGAATAAATACTTTTAAAATATAGAATATAAAGGTCGCGTTGTCTTATAATTGAACAAATAGAATCTAAATAAATATCAAATTACTTAGTTGTCCTAAAATTTTACTATGTCTAAAGGACATTTTTGTCCAATCAAAATTACAAGAAACATTCACACTTTTAAGATAGTATAGATAATACAGTTACCTTCTTAAATTCAATAATTTAAGACATTATCAAACTTGATGGTTTTCTTTATAATTTTAAAAAATCTCTGGATTTTTTTGTAATTAGCTCAAATCTCAGTTTTTTTTTTTTTTTAATTATCCCTAAAATAATGGGATGAGACATGTAGACAAGAATATGATATGCTGGCTGGCCAAGAAAGGAACCCTTAAATCTCAAAAGGTTGGCAAGAATATAATTTTATGTTAGTTACAGTTAAAATACTCCAAAAGGGTAGTATAGCAGTTAAAAAAAAACCATAAAAATGGAATATTTTTCAGTTTAGGTGGCTTTCAAATTGATGTATCATCTCCCTGTTGCTGGACTTTCCGGCTAAGCATTAATATTCTGACAATTCTTCTAGCTTCCATAATTTGCAATTTGTTTTTTGGTAATGGAATCTTGCAGGTGAATGTAGTTTTCATGAAAGAGGACAAGATAGTCATTTTCCTCCGACACATGAATCTATCTTTCTATCTTGCAGTTTGTTTTTGGCTCACAATTGCTTTATATATTTTTTCTTGAATTTTTTTGCTTTGAAATTTCCCTTGTGTGGTGTTTGCTAAATCAGATATGGATTATTTAATAGGTACTAAAAAAATATGAATTTTGTTGATGTAGGAAAAAAAATTACATCAACAAAATTCATGAGGGTTTTGTTTTGCAAGATCCAGTGTCCATTCATGTGCTTCTACAAGGCTTCTGCTGCTCATCTTTACACATCAGAGCCATTGAAATTGGAAAACACTCCAAATCATATTGTTCCTTCAACAGCTTATGCTGTTCCTGATGTATCTGATCATGACTCAAGATTAGTTTATGGTGATGTCTCTGATAATTCATCGTCTGGGGTCGAAGAAGAGGGTGAAAATGGGAATCTTGAAGCTGAAAACGTACTTAAAAGCTGTATCAAGAAGCTCCCAACCGAAGAGGTTGGAAAGAAAAGAGTACAATGGAAGGATAAGTTAGGGAAAGAACTTGCTGAGATCAAGGAGTTTGAATCCAGGTGGCTATTTTCAGTTCTTAGAACATAAAGTTTCAAATAATTGGATTTTTTCTTGAAAATGTGTTAAAAGTAGTTTTTGTTACTGACCCTTTTTCGTCTAATCCCAATTTATTGTCTTAGTGAAACAGGGGATACCGACAATGAGGAGGAAAACAGCCGGTGTCTCTGTGTCATACTCTGACCTTAAAATGTGATAAGGATTAAGGATAATGTTTGGATAACTTCATTTTGCTCTGAAAACAGAATGTGGTTCAAAGCAGAGCTGATCAAGGGAGCTGTAAGCAGTTATTGATTTGTTGGCTTTATTATTGTCACCTAACTAAATTCCTTATTTTGCTGCCCATACATCTCCAGATCAAGATTTGGCCATCTACACTGAGACTTGAACTGATTACTGCTATCTTTGATGGAGTTGAGATATATTCTGTGATTTTTGTCGATTCTTGATTCTTTGTAACGAAAACGATATGAGACATAAGTTCTTTAGTACAAATAGGTTGTGGCTTTGGCTGTTGCCTCAACTCTCTGTAAGCCTCCTCTACCGGCATATATCTTTCAGTATCGTTGAGCATAACATTTGAGTTATTGTAGTCCCCAATCTGAAGAATGGGGCTGCTTTTGTTTCCCTCTTGGTTTTTAGTTTGATTCCATGTTCATGTGATTTTGCATTAACTTTTGGGGTAGTTGCAAAAATAAATAAAATAGGTTTGGGGTATTTCCCAAAAACCCCAGAGAAAACTTCCAAAATTGCATAAAACCCCTTGATTTTTTATTCCGTCTTAACTGTAGTGGGGTAATTGTAATATTTCTATAAATGTAAGGGGGTGCTTGAAATATGTTTTGCTTATGAAGGGTAAATATAAGATGCAATCAAACCTCAGTGCACATCTGTAAATTTGAATCTGTGTTGGCTCTGCAATTCAGTTCATAACACAACTTGCACACGTGTTTAGCAAAACATGTAATTTAATAACTTTCCATCTAGCAGAATAATAAACATTTGAAACCGCATGCTATTGCTGGTAGTGTAATGAACTGAATTGCAGAGCCAGCACACATTCAAGAACTTTCTGCCCTCTTCATAATTTCATGAATGGAATGGAATACTAATTATCTCAAAACTTTAAACAAGCAAAATTCTCTAGTTGCATACAGAGCTATAAATAAATGTCTTAAAAAAAGAACATCGATTGATTATCAGAAAAGAGGGCATTGGCCTCAGTACAGAAATCTGCTATATCTTTAAAGAAACCATTTACAACCAGTACAACAAAATTTCACCGGAAAAAATTCACTGAGCTAGTCCTACAAACAGAAACCAATGACAGAGCTCTTTTTCTCTGGGTCCAACGGCTCGTCCTGCTGGCGTGTCAGTTCTGTTGAAATCTCGTTTATATGATGAAGCTTAGGCTGTCTCATTGTGTAAATGAACACCAGCTTTTATTTCTTGCCGAATCCAAATAGAGATTTGATAGCATTGATGGCGTTTTCATTGATAAATGATTCATCAAATTTCTTCATAAGAGGGTCAAATTCCTCCGACTTCCTGATATTTTCAAGATCAGGATCTGTCCGAATTCTCTGTCGGAAGTGGCAGCATAGAAATTAGAGTTAGAAAATAATCTCAAAATCTGAGCATGATTCATGTTTAATTTTGGTACTTATTATCAACTAACCTTAAAGTCTTCAAATCCTGCTTCCATAGCATCCTCAAGGGCGGAAAGTCCAGCTTGTATCTGCAAGAAATCAGAGAAGATGACGATATAAAGAAGAGTTAAGACACTTGATTGCATGCCTAACTTCAAACTGTCAATCACAGCAGTCGAGCAATCATACATGTGATTTAAAAAAAAAAAAATCATCATCATTAATCCAGTCTAAATATGGAACTTGTAAAAGTACAACAAATTGGAATTTGCAGAAATGAGGTCAGAAGCAACCAACTGCCTTTTATCATCATGCCAATGAATAGTAGAAGATGAAAAACCCGAAAGGACTCCATAATTTTCAGCTACAATCACTTCAAAATTTGGATGCATTTACCTGGTCAAGCTTTGAATAACAGCAAGCTACATTATAACTTGCTACTGCAGCTTCATTTGGCTCTGGTTTCGATCCTAGTACTGACTCAAACTTTTCCAAAGCCTCTTCATATTTTCCGCTCCTTCAATAATATAGTTAGAAAAGACAAAAAAGTGAGTGGTTTTACTTTTTGGGAAGCATGATCAAGACGAACCGCGAGGTCTTACCTGGAAAGCTTCAATCCTTCACGAAGGTCTTTCTCTCTCCGTTCCTTCTGTTCTTTTTTTCTCAAGTAGTTTTGCATCTGCATCCCATAGAAGTCCAAAAGCATACATCAAAGGCTACTAGTTCTAAAGCGGGAGAAAGGCAAATAACAGATAATTTCAATTTTGCGGTGGAGAAATATTGAACTCACTTGGATTTCCCTCACTCTATTGCTAACAACACCAGAATTCCTCTCAGCTCTGATAATTTCCTTTTCCGACAATTCACCCGTATTATCCACCTTTCCTGATATGTAATAATCACACGAAAAAAATATTCAGATTTCCATAATCCAACAACAGAAGTAGTTTGGCTGTGGTCGAGTTGACATAATATAATCAGACGCGGCTTTCTAAGCAAAAAGTTCAACAGATTTTCCACGCCCTGATAATCACAAACCAACAAAACTCACCATATCTCTTCTGCATTTTCATGAGCAACGGGCCAATTCTTTGTCGAATGGTGTACATTGTTCTTCCATACTCAGCAGCAGGCCATATTTCTTCCCCAAAAACTGCACTGCAGTGATTATTTCAATTTCTTTAATCAAATACCAAACCAAGGACGCTAGTATGAGTGAAGAGGTGGCAATTCCTGACAAGACACGATAACCCGACACGAACTTGACCCAAAGTTACTAAGAGAAACCCAACACGAAAACGACTTATACAAATCTGACACGATGTTACCAATTTGTCAAAAACATAGTTATTTTATATTTTAATGAATGATATATTTTAAGCATAACCCGAAACCAAACATGAACCCGACTTGATGACCTGAATTGCCACCCCATTCATCATATTCACTCCCCAAAACATGATAACTATATACGCAGAAAGGCTAATAAGACACAAGATAAAAACACCCAATTATTAACACAGATATCAGATCAACTTTCCGAATTTCAAATTCAAATACCTGGTGGCAAGCACTTTATCCCCAACAGTGAACTTTCCAGTCTTATCAGCCGATCCTCCAGGCGCAATGGCATCAATGTAAGTCCCTCCATCTCTACCCTTTGCGAATTTGAGGCCGTAGGGCTGCACAATTTCTACCTCATACTCTTCGTACTTTTCCTCTTCTTTCTCTTCACCTTTTTCAGCCTGAATCTCAGCCTCGGACGCTTTCACAACCAGGAGCGATGGTTTTGACAAATGGCCATTGGAGAGAGGACTCGATGTGGTCAGAAAGGGATTGTTCTTGGTGTGGTTGAGCTTGAGGAAGCAGCACGGAAATGGGATTTGCTTGGGAGATGGGGAAATTCTAGTTGGCAAAGGTGAGGATGAGCATAGGGAAGTGTAGCTGGTTGAAGCCATGGATATGGTGAAAATTAGCTCTGTTTGTGCGTGAACTGTGTGTGTTTGAATTATGAAGATGAGAAAGCAAAGAGATCTAACGAGGGAAGACAGACTAGTGGCTCTAGTAGTCCCTTGAAATCAATTCAATTCTGTGGTGCCACGTGGCACGTCATGGGATGAAGTATGACGAAAACGGAAAAACCAGACAATTATTAAATTTCGAGTTCTTCTATTAAACACAAAAACTAAAATGTGCTCTTGGATATTCTCAATAAGAAAACTCGATGAAAGTTGATATTCTCAAATAACAAAATTCATTTTTCAGGACATCAATCACATTTATTTATAATTTAAACAAAAAAAAATATCACATCAACCATTATTAGATAATCATATCATAAATACATTTTTCACTCTCAAAATCATCACATTTTCGTCTTATATTCAATTACACCCTCAAAATTCATCCTCATTCTGTAAAATATTTTTTTCACACTATTATCAGTAAAAATAAAAATAAGCAGAACGAAAGTATAAATAAGTAGTGTACTTAAAATAGCATTGAGGATAGGGTTGTAAATTTTCCTCAAAAAAAAAAAAATAGGGTTGTAATCGGATCGAACAGAACTTTTGAGAGTTTGGATTTGTTTATTATTAAGTCGGGCTTGCCCTTAGTTTATCACATATATATTGATGGTTCACGAGCTATTCCGAACTTATTGAGTCTAAATAAGCTTATTAATATCAATTATAAATTAAATTATTTTTTAATTAATTTCAGAAATAAAGTTACATATTTGTAAGACCCATAAAATAGCTAGTGTTATGCAAGCAAATAAGTTTATGCAAATGTTTTTATATCAATCATAAGTAAATAAAGTCAAATTACATGAATTAGCTTACAAGCTTAGTCACAACTCACAGTTAACAAGCCAACTATAGTTAAGCTTGAGTTTGATACATTTATTTTAACAAAGTTTCATTAAACAGTTAAGCTTGAGTTTGATTTTTTTTTTTTTAATAAAGCTTCGGTTTAAGGTCAAACGAGCTTTTCTCGAGTGAGCTCCAAATGGCTCACAAGCAACATTGTTCATTTACAAACCTAAATACCTAATTGAGGATATTTGTTAAGTGTTTCATTAGACACAAAATCTCACGTCGTTTGATTTAAATGGTAGATGATAATGTACTTGCACTACATCCAACACAATGGAACATTGAATAAATGGATATCGCCCTCCACCACGTAAATCCGATATAAGTGCTTAGATATAATTGGATATCTGTGAAAGTTCTGACCACTGTTAACAAGTTTTATTGCATAGGGACCAATACCTTGTTCTCATACATTGAATTGCAGGTTCAATCAATCCGCATCCAACCAAGCTAACCTTGCTGGATCTTAATCTCAACTACAATTTTCCTTTTTCCTCACTCACAATTAACTAAATTCACAAAATTCCAGGATCTAACAATACTCTGCGGTTAGAGTTCACAGAATGACAGGAGCATATTATATATCTTAACCATTCATGGACACTCGGTTGTCTGTTTGCTTAGTAACCGTATCCTGAGTTGTCCATTGGATTTCCTGCTGCAACTGGCTCAGGCTCCTTAATCTCCACAACCACGCAGTCCGACATCAAAAATGTCTTTGCCACCGAAGATGCATGTTCTAAGCAACATCTAACCACCTACATAAATCAACACAAACAAGCAAATTGCTGAGTCGAAGATATCAATGTCGTGCAGGGTAAGAATGATAAAAGGCAACTGATGAGAAGTTTGAAAACATTAGTTTAAGGGATAATTACAAAATACACCCTGAGGTTTGGGCTAATTACAAAAAGAACAGCGACTTTTGAAAATTACAAAAAAGAACCCATTGAAGTTTGGTTGTGTCTTACATTTCTCCCTTCATAAGGCAAAAAAACATTTCAGAACTCCCCTGAAATATTACAGTTACCCCCTTAAGGTTTGATTGGGGGGTTTTGTAATTTTCAAAAATCACTGGATTTTTTTGTAATTAGCAAAAACGTCAGGGGGTATTTTGTAATTACCCCTTAGTTTAATTAAGCAAAGGAAACTCCTTTAATTGATAAACATGGGATTTGATAGGTGGCCCATAGTACCAATGCAAAACATCTCACCTTAGTTGGGTCTATTATTCCAGCAGCCATTAGATCTTCATACTGTCCAGTAGCAGCATTGTATCCGTATTTTGGATTGTCACTTGATAGCACCTGAAAAGTAATAGGAATTAGAAGTCAAAAAGCAAATCTAATTTTAATCCATTGGTTGAGATTTTTTTTGAGTATTCACACACCTTCTCACTAACAACGCTTCCATTAACACCAGCATTCTTGGCTATTAACTTCAATGGATAACTCAAAGCTCTTTTGACAATGTCTGCTCCAACCTGCACCCGAATAACCCGCTCAGTCGTAAAAAGCAAAAGAATTTGAGCTTAAAACAATAAAGACCATTTAAAGGCTTAAAACAATAACCCAGAGGATCAAATGTTTCAACATCAACCACCATCGATTTCAAGCATAAAAGTTCACAAATTCCTTTACCTTCTCCTCGTCATTTTCAAGAGTTTCCTTGATAGCATCAACCTTGGACGCAAGCCTCAATAAAGTACAGCCACCTCCAACAACAATTCCTTCCTCAACGGCTGCCTGTAAAGTAGGTAAGAATTTCATATTACTAAACCACTTCACTTCACCAGCAACTGACGTAAATATTATGACCCCTAAAAAGCATGACCACCTAAGCTCACCTTAGTGGCATTGAGAGCATCTTCTACTCTAAGCTTCTTTTCCTTCAGCTCTGTTTCAGTTTGCGCTCCAACCTTTAAATTTCAAAAGTGTAATCATTAACATGATTCGAACAAAAATAATTCACCCACACGTACATTTAAAAAAAAAACATAAATGTACCTGGATCACAGCAACACCTCCTGATAGCTTTGCAATTCTTTCATTCAGTTTTTCCTTTTCATAATCTTGGTCCGCAACCTGCAATATAAATGATGCATCACTCTGGCACCCTAGAACCAGTGACCATAGTCCATGCTCTACACATTTAATGCAAGTAAAAGGAAAGAGAGACGCACCTCAATAAGGTTTCTTATCTGGGCAACACGTTTATTTACAGCATCCTGAGTGCTCCCATCTCCAACTATCGTTGCGGTGTCCTTAGTCAGCACCACCTTCGCAGCATGACCCAAGACTTCCTTGTCAGCCTTGTCCAAAGTCAGCCCAATCTCCTCCCTAATCACAGTTCCTGTATGAGGGAAAATTTTCTTAGTAACACAATAATATGAAAGGTAACAAAAGGATGTTTGTCAAACATATTAGAAGAAAGTGAAGCAAGCCAAACAATTGAAAACAGAAATAGAATGTGAAGGCCACTTAGCACCAAATGAAATGATGGCTGTGGGCAAAAGAAAGATAACCAAAACTTTACCTCCAGTCAAAATTGCAATGTCATCAAGATACTGACTCTTTCTTTCACCGAATCCAGGAGCTTTCAGAGCAGCAACTTTCAGTGCCCCCCTAAGCTTGTTCACAACAAGAGTTCCCAGAGCTTCTTGCTCAATATCTTCAGCAATTATTAGAACGGGATAACCACCTCTAATAGCATCTTCCAGGACATTAATAAGATCTCTTGCATTGGTTATTTTCTTGTCAACAAGCAGCAACTACACAAGCAAATCCATTTATAAGGGAGGAAAGAAAAACAAATAAACCTTTTGCAGTCTATTAGCATCTAATGTCTTTCCTAGGGAGGGCATGAAGAATAACCTACCTTGCAGTTCTCATATTCAACAGTCATTTTCTCGCTATCAGTTACAAAATATGGAGAAATATAGCCACGGTCAAACTGCATTCCTTCAACAACATAAAGGCTGTTTTCTGCACTTTTGCCCTCTTCAAGAGTCACGACACCTTTCCTACCAACTTTGCTCAAGGCCTCAGCTATCATGTTCCCCACTTCGTAGTTGTTCCCTGCACTTACTGCAGCAACATCAGCTAGCTCACTATCTTCCACCTGCAATTTCACACTTGGTTAGTAATCCTAACAATTTACATATTCAACCTTCACACAATGAGAAAGTTGTTGTGGTGCATTGCTTGTTAAAAACTAAGAGTAATGTGGATACCTCTTTTGAGATTGATTTCAGCTCGGCCACTAAGGCTTTGGTCGTCTTTTCAATTCCTCTAGTGATAAGAACAGGATTTGCGCCAGCTGCTACCACCTGATGAGTTAAATGTATAGAAAGTTAACAAGTATAATGTCAAAAATCTTAAATGTATTGAAAGTCAACCAAGAGACCCATCATACCTTAACACCTTCAGCAATAAGACCTTGTGCAAGAACAACAGATGTTGTCGTCCCATCTCCAGCCAAGTCATTGGTCTTGGCAGCTGCCTGTCTCACCAATTTAGCTCCAATGTTCTCAACTGGATCCTCTAACTCAACCTACATGAAAATCAACAACATTGTTCTTTAGAACCTCCAGTCAATAGACAATTTTTTATGAAGACAAGTAGTCACTGCCAATTCTCATAGTCATTGCTTCTCTAGTAAGCACACATGTACCTATTATTAAAAATGTTACCACTCATCATACCTCTTTGGCCACAGTAACACCATCATTGACAATTTTTGGGGCACCATACTTGCTCTCAAGAACCACATTTCTTCCTTTGGGTCCAAGGGTGACACCGACTAGATCTGCAAGTTTGTTGACACCACTCTGATAACAAGAGAATCACAGAATCAGCAATGAATAATGACTTATGAAAAAAGACATATTTTCACTTAACAGAAAAAATCAAGTATTTCAATTACCCACCTGGAGTTTCTTTATAGCTGAGCCATCCTTGTTGAAATACAGGTCCTTTGCAGCTGCTGTTATTTGAGAAGAGCGTGTTCTCCTGAGAACAACATTCTTTCTCCTCCCAAGTGAACTAGAAGATATTGAAGCAAGTGATGACAATTTGTTTGATGAAGCTGCAATTTTATCATCCACCACCCTGCTACCAGAGGCAGCTAAAACTGAGGACATGCCGGCAAAAGTTGATGCCATTTACTCTTGAACCTGTATCAGCAACGAATTATTATATTTATTAAGTTATTATCTCAAAATCCTAAGATTATCTAAAAATGCAAGCAAAATTTGGCAAATCCAAAACATCCTCGAACAGGTTAATTCTTAGCCTCCAGATCTGAAAATCCCTACATGCTTTATTTGATGTCCCAAAGATTGTCCTCTAATTAAAAACAATAGAAATCTTGCGGACTTTGCTTATTTGAAGCACTATGAGGAGAGATTCTTGGAGACTGCCTCTAGTGTTGAATGCAGCTCCACTTTTGATGAAAACAAAACACAACGCTCACTTTTCAGCTCTCACTCAATATTCCATATTAATTCAATTAACATATTCAGCATACAAAATAGGTGAGATATCTGGATTCTCACATAGCTACATATGCAGTTTTAAAAAAAAAAAGGTTATTTCACAAAATTAATACTATAAATTTCTGAATATTTAAAGTGATTGTTTCAACAATTACAGCTACACTCAAACGTTCCAGTTAGAAAACTCTTCAGCAATTACCATGAAGAAACGCGGTAGCTCAATAAAACAAGACGGACATGGTTTCACAATTGTATATCAATTACAACATAAAAAGAGTAGACTTTCAACCACAACAGCAGAAAAACATTTCACAGATACCCAATTCATCAACACTAATGAACAAACATTACACAATATTTAAACAAGCAAAGAACACCGATAAATCCAGTAAGCGGCTCACCTGAATGTGAATGAAGATTGAAGAATGAGGGTCTTAGACGAGGTGTTGAAGAGTGGGCGGAGGAGGAGAGGGTTTATCTAGAATGCAGACTGGTTGTTGGAGCGGATAGGCTGATTAGGTTTTTAGTAGGGGAGAGCGAGAGCAAGTGTGTGTGCTGTTAAAAAAAATCAAGGGGTCATTTTGATTCTTGAAGTTTCCAGTTCATCTCAGCCGTTGGTTTGCTCTTGCCTCCCTGTTTTGTCGTGGACTGGAATACTCTAGAACGTTTGCACAATATTTAATCGCCATATAAATTTCTGTGAAAATGTGAAATATATATAGCATACCCATCTTATTAAAGGAATATATATAATTGGTTGGTTAATTCATTAAAACTGAAATTATCCTTTATTAGAAAAAGAATTATTCCTGATTTTCTTCTCTGATATATGTAATGAGACCCATGCTTGATTAATAATAGTACCATGATTTCAAAAAAAGTAAAGTAAAAAGAATTATTACTTAAAAAGAGAACTATAAAAAAAATGTGGTGTGTTAAAAGGTCCTTCAGTTAAAAGTTTGGGTTATTTAAATTTGGGACGCTATTTACACCCTCATTTTTTATAAATACATCCTCTCTCAATATTTACAAAATTGTTATGACTTAAATGGCTACGATACTCTTTTTTTTTTTAGGAAAAATAAAAGCTATTATTAGGAGAGCATCTCCAAAGAAACCATGTCTACCATATGATCAGGAATATCCCCAATCACTGGCTCATTACAACAAAAACCAAAAGCATGACGAGCTAAGAAATGGGCAATAGAATTACCCGAGCGTCTAACAAAGCTAGGAATAACACACTCAAAAAACCTAAAAAGGTGAAAAATGTCTTTTAAAATGGTGCTGAAATACGAGAGATCTACACTCCGGCGTTTCAGTCTATGAAAAAGAGTGAGGTTATCAGTTTCCACATACACCTTCTTTAAGTTCATGTCCCAAGCTACTTTCAATCCTTCCCTACAAGCAACCACTTCCGCTATTTCAACCGATCCAACTGGTTCCATCATCTTCACCATCGTTTGTAGGACATGTCCCCTATGATTTCAAAGCACCACACCCAGTCCAGTTCCGTCATCTTCCACAATCGAGGCGTCTGAGTTAATTTTTGTGAAGCCATGCAGTGGTGGCTGCCATGTAGCACTTAATTGCTGAGTTGTCTGGTGCAATCCTTTCTCACATGCAAGAAAATATATTCCTCCAACCTGGATTGAGCTAACCAATAACAACGATTGTGATCCACATTTTGGTTGTTAAACATTAGCTTATTCTTAGCATCCCAAATTGTCCATAACAACATAACAAATATAGCTAGGATGATTGTCTCTATTTCCTATTTCCATCATATGTATGAGCCAATCCTCCATGCTTCAAGCTTCCATGTCATTTGAGATTGTCAGCCGAATTGGTGAAGTCGCCAAGAAAAATTTGGTCTAGTCACAATCTCGAAGGACATGTTTTGTAGTCTCAGCCGCATTACCGCACCTGCAACAAATGGTGGATACATCGACCCCTTTTTTTTTTTCCAGCGCCGCTCTAGTTGGTAATATACCTTGAGCACATTTCCACAAAAAAAAAGCTGAACTTTTGGTGGTATAATAAGTCGGCATATCCATTTTCACAATTTACTATCTCTACTAGAAGATGATGAAGACCCCTTGACACATTTCACTCCCATTTTCGCTAATTTATGGCCCGACTTAACCGAGTACTTTCCATCCTTCGTAAAATGCCAAACCATTCGATCATTAGGTCCATGATCCCGAATTGGAATTGATAGAATTGTTTTGGTGTCTTCCTTGCTGAATATTGTTGTCACTTTCTCCTTGTCCCACTCTGGCTTATTTTGCTGAATTAGATCTCCAATTGTAAGATACATCCCATTATGAGGAGGCACAATAGGGGGTTTAAAATTGGGGTTTTCAACAATCCACAGGTCCGTCCAAGCTCGAACACTATGCCCATTACCAATATTCCACTGAATACCTCGACAAAGAATTTTTCTTCCCTCTACAATGCTTCTTCAAGTATAAGATGGATTATGGCTAATTGTAGAATTAAGAAAAGAACTTCGTGGATAATATTTGGCTTTTAGAATTTTGGATAGAAGAAATCTCACATTATAAATTAGGTGCCACCCCTGTTTGGCAAGCATCGTTTCATTGAAACACTTGATATCCCGAAAACCCAGTCCCCCTTCATCTTTAGCACGACACATCCTATTCCAAGCCCGCCAATGAATCCTTCTTTCCTCTCGTCTCTGTCCCCACAAAAATATGCTCACCATGGAATTAAGTTGATTACATACGGATACAGGAAATGCAAAGATACTCATTAGATAAGTGGGAATCGATTGAGCCACAGATTTAATGAGGACCATTTTTCCTGCTTCCGATAGTGATCTACTTTTCCAATTTTTTAATTTTTTTCGAACTCGATCTACAATAAGTGTGAAAATCTCCTTCTTCGATCTTCCAACCACAACCGGAATGCCAAGATATACAACATGTTTATTAACCAAAGTTACTCCCAGGTGATTAGCCAGTTGTATCCTTCGTCCATGTTCAATGCCTCTACTAAAAGAAATCTGGGATTTATCGAGATTTATTTTCTGCCCCGAAGCACGCTCATCATCTGAAATAATCTCTCTCATAGCTTCAATCTTCCTTTCGTTTGCCCAAACAAAAATGATACTATCATTGGCAAAAAATAGATGAGATATTTCCATCGCATTTCGGCTTACGCGAATCCCGTGTAAATTATAGGCGGCCTCAACTTTCTGAATCAAAGAAGAGAAGGCCTCTGCACAAAAAGGAACAAATATGGTGATAACAGATCCCCCTGGCGTAGACCACGAGGGAGAGAAAAAGAATCTCCCGGCCTGCCATTAAGAAGGATCGAAAAGGACACAATGGTGATACAATTCATAATAAGGGAAACAAATGACTCATGAAGACCAATTCTAAGCATAACCATCCGTAAAAAGGCCATTCATCGCGGTCATAGACTTTAGACATATCTAGTTTGAAAGCAAAAGAGCACCATTTTTTGGCCGAATTATTTTTCATATGATGGAAATTTCAAAAGCAACCAGTGCATTATCTGTGATAAGCCGACCGAGCACAAAAGCAGACTGCATGTGGTGGATAAGTTGGGGAAGGAAATTTTTTAGTCTATTAGCAATTGTTTTCGCAATCAGCTTGAAAATGACATTACAAAGGCTAATAGGTCTAAAATTTGTCACTTTCTCCGCTCTTTTCTTTTTTGGGATAAGAACAATGAAAGTATCGTTAAGAGGTTTCGGGCTTTCCCCTTCATTCAAAATTCGAAGAGCTGCATGAATAATATTTGATTTAATAACTGACCAGAATTTTTGGTAAAAGAAAGCGGGCATAACGTCAGGACCCCGAGACTTCATCGGGTGTAATTGAGATAGAGTGAAACCACTTCCTTAGCCTCGAAAGGACGTGTCAAAAGCTCATTCATTTTGTTTGTTGCTTTTAGGTTCACGGCTTCCAGAACTTTATTCATATCTAATTGAGATTCGGCCGTGAAAAGAGCGCAAAAGTAGTCCCCAAATTCCTTCTCGATATCTTGTTGTTCCTCCACCCATATATCATCGCTATTTTTTGTATCTTCAATAGTAATGCGCGTGCGTCTTCCACTAGCTATCTTATGAAAGAAGCCAGTATCTTTATCCCCATCCTTAATCCAATTAGCTCTCGGCCGTTGATGCCACATATTTTCTTGTTTACAATGGAGATCATGTAAATGTTTTGCTAAAAGATTACGGTCGTTTATCACTGATGGGGAATGTGTGTAGCATTCAGATTATATCAATTGATCTTCACAATCAGCCAAAGTGAGACATTTCCCATTCTTTCAATTTAAACCCGTACGTCTGAATTTTTTTGTGATCAACAACAACTCAAAATTATTTTGTATCATGTTCCCATGCATCTTTAATCACTCGCTGGCATGATTCGTCTAATAGCCACATAGATTCAAAGCGGAAAAGTTTCCTTCGAGCCTTTTCTCATGCCCCCGTCTTTGCTACGTCTTTTTCCATCTAATTGTGATCGGACAATGGTCCGATGCTATTCGGGGTAGATGTCGGACTTCATAACCCGTAAATAGCAATATCCATTCAGAATTTGCAAGATAATGATCTAGTCGTTCCTGTATATTGTGCTCACCCGTTTGGCCATTCGTCCATGTAAATGAGAATCCATTATATCCCAAGTCATCTAACAAGGCATCTTGTAGAGCCCTATGGAATTCATTCAATTTAGCTTCTTCTCATATAAGACCCCAGATTTTCTCGAAATTGAATAGAATCTCGTTAAAGTCGCCCACGCACAACCACGGTAGAGTTGAGTTGTGTGCGAGGTCCTTTATGAGACTCCATGTCAAATGTTTCTGGTCTTCTTCAAGCCAACCGTAAATTCCCATAAATCTCCATTCTTTACCTCCATTTGTAACCAGACCCTCAATATGGTGTATGGAATCTGTCTGAATTTTAACATCATACTCCACTTTCTAGAATAAACACAATCCTCCTCGCCTACCTCCATTAGATCTATCGCAATCAACACCATGCCAACAATCAAATCCCATTTTAAGACCAATATCTTGTATCTCTTCACGTAACAATTTGGTTTCCATTAAGAAAACCAGTGCGAGATCTTGAGCAAAAAATTATATTTTTCAGCGCACTAACCGTCGGTGGGTTCCCAGCCCCCGACAGTTCCAACTTATGCAACTCATTGGTCGGTGGGACTGCTTCGAGGCAGTCTTTGCTGATATGGAAAAACTGCAAGGGACGTCGAACAATCCAAATTCTCTTGGTTTTTTATTTTTTTCGTTATCAGTGGCACTTGAAATGTTGGGTTCGGAGGTCAAATGTCGTTTAGTCGGGTTATGGGGAATGAGGGGATTTTTTTTGGAGTTATTTGTTTCAGGTGGGTCTAAAAGTTTTTGTGTTTTTTTGTTGATTGGTTAAGATCGGTATTGGTTTTGGATGAGGTGTTGGGAATGGTCAGTGTATTGGTTTTGGTTTGGATATTGGCTTGATGGGTTAAGGCTAATATTGGGCTAGTTGGTTGTGTAATGTTTTGAATTTTAGAAGATATGATGTTCGGCAAATTGGAAATTGGGCAAGATAAATTTTGTATTTTTGGAGGGAGGTCAGATATGGTAATGGGCTTGGAGGATTTTATGTGAGGGGGTTCAGTGTGTTTGGTATTGGTAATCATGAGATGTTGGGGGGTTTGGACATGTTTGCAAAATCGTGTAATGGTTTAGGATTTGATTTATGAGTTGTCTTTTTTGCAGGTGAAGATGTTAAAGATAGTGAGTCAATGGATTGGTATATAGGATTGTTCTCAAGGTGATGGTAATCATTTTGTTTTTGAAGTTGTGATTGTTGTTTGGGTGAGTTTGGTTCTAGTAGGTTATCCGTGGGATTATGGGTTCGGTGAGACGATGCAGAAGAGGAGCGCGGGCTTTTGGTAGTAAACATTTTTCGGATTGGGGGCTGTGGGTATTTGATATGTTTTCGCGGTTTGATGTGTTTCGTTTGAGGGGAGAGGCTTTGAGCCAAGACCCGTATTTCATACTTGTTGTGTCAACACATTCATTATGATCATAAGTCTCGCAATTTCGGCAAAAATGCCCGATTAACCCACAGTAAAAGCAATAGATTGGGATGGACTTGTATTTGAGTGGTAGCGTAAGAAGCTTGCATTGAATTTGGACCGTAAGAAGCCTTACCAGTGGCTTTGTGACATCGATGTTAATTTTGAAAAGTATGAATTTACCAAACAGACCTTCGGTTGATTCATCAAGACTGTCAAGTTCGCCAAGTTGTTTTGCTAATAGTCGTGGCGTGTTTGGGTTCATACATGCCACCGGAACATTGTAGACACGAACCCATATCGCTGCTTGGGACACCTCTACACCTGATGGTTGTTCATTCGCCCTAAGCCATCTAATAGCGAAAAGTCCTCCATCATAATGCCATGGTTGATTAGCTATAACCCATTCCATGTCCGTCTCCGAGTCGAAGCGAAAGAGAATTAAGCCTCCTCCCCATTCTTTGGCTACAGTCGACTGCTTTTCTCTCCATGATTTTTTCATAACGTCAATAAGATAGAAGGATTTGCATGCTTTATCGGAGAATAGCTTTCCGACTAAGCAATACGACTGCCCATCCGGTAAGTATTGGTCCACTTGTCTAACCCCCATCCAAGTCAACCACGGTTCCTTCCGTTTTTGTTATTTCTTCCATAGCAAACCCAATTAGGATTAAATCTCAATTAGATATGGATATCGTTCCTCGCACCTTGAACCTGCAAACAAATCAATGAAACAAATTAGTCTGACTAATCCAATCAAAATCAAAAAAGTAGACGACTCTAATTCAAATTGAATCCTAAGAAGAAGAAGAAAAAGCAAGGAAAAAGGAAAGCGGTGAAGAAACGGGGGTAACAGGGATTCAAAGGCAAACAAACCCTAATAAAAAAAATTGAAACCCTAGAAACTACAGAGGAAAGAAAACAAAAACAGACCACAATGAAGGGGAAGACGTAGGGAACAAGAAAGAAGAAACAAAACTAGAAACAGACGCGAAGAAATAGACTACATCGATCTAGAAGTCGGAAACCGAGAAGGGGAACCCTAACAAAAACCCTAAGGTGACTCAACTCCTTCGAAAAGAAGAACTCAACACGTTTTAAATTTGGCTATGATACTCTTAGTATGATAAAAAAAACTCTAAATACACTCACATCTTTTTTTAAAACTTATATTCTTCTTCCCTAGGGCTCAATCGTGCTATTTTAATAGTAGCATTAGGTGCGAAATGTGTTATTTTTTATAGATTGAAAGTTTTATGGGTTGGATTCGAAACGGTGTTACAAATTTTAGGTTTTCTGTTTCAAGTTCGTGAATTTTTTCGCTGTGTTCGAATTGGCACGATGGTCAACTTTTTATGGAAAAAAATAGTGGCATGATGGCCATTTTTGCTGAAAAATAATGGCACGATCGTGGCACCCTTTTATGAAAAATATAGGGTGGCACGAAGGGCAATTTTTCTGAAAATAATGGCACGATCGTGCCATATTGTTTTGTGAAAAAAGGGTGGCACGATCGTGCCATATTTTTATGTGAAAAAAGGGGTGGCACGATGGCCATTTTTTTGGAAGAAAAAATGGTAGCACGACACCGTTTAGAAAAAAATGGTCACCGTGCCTATTCAAATATAATGGGAAAAAATGCAAGAATTTGGCATAAAAATCCAAAATTTGCAACAACATTCTAACTCAACCCTTTGTAGATACTTAAATTTATTACTAAATATGGTCAAGTATCGAAATCTTCAATCTTGACCATCAAGGTAAGATCTTGCAAATAAGTAAGTGATTTACCAATATTTTGGTAAATAGATCAAGTCAAATCAAATCAAATCTCAATCTTGTAATTATGGCAAGATATGCAAGACAAATCATGATCGGCCAATCAAATTGCCCCGTTTCACCCGGCAATTATGGCAAGAATTCTCATCCTACACCTATAAATAGAGGTCCTCTTCATAATTCAAAGACACACAATTCAAAGAGATGAAATCCAAGCAAGAAGGCGGTGGAGGAAATTCTCTCAAGTCAAGAAGAACAAATTCAAGGAGATCCACGGTGTTCAAGGCGTTCATCGTAGATTAGCTAGCTGATTTGATTCCTATAATTTATTAATCAAAATCATAGGAATAAATGAAAAGGTTAACCAGAATCGTAGGAATTAATTGTAGAGATAAATTAGCCATGAATAGCTTATCTAGTAGGATTTATTTTCTTTTATTCTTAGACATGTGATGTATATATATATTCAGTCTTGTATTCCAAAAATCTATAAGAATGAAAGTGGATCAGATTACACTCTCAAAAACCACAATATAGAGAATAAATATATAGTTATAATTGTATTAGGAAATTTATTATGTAGATTTGGGTGATGCTTAGAAAACTTTGTATTTGAAAGTTGGCATACCCTAGTAATACATATAAATTCTACTATGTAATAGTTAGATAACTTAGTTGAGTCAAGTTATAACTAAGTAGAAGTATGCAGAAGACTTGCTGAAGAATGCAGAGAAGAATCAACTGAGTCGCAACTGAGTAGACTAGAAGATCTTCTGTCAAGTACATCGGCCAAGTCTTTCAGAAGACTTACAACAGAGCCAACCAAGGAATGATGTAGATGGCTCAAGTCAATGGGGTAAAGCAGCTGAAGGACTCATAGACAACTGAAGAAGTCTGTTGTGTTGAAAGTCAAAGAACTTACTTATTTTGGTAATGGAGACAAACCTGCAATCTTAAAGTGTTCATGTTGAAAGAATTCAAGAAGCTTAAGCCAATGAGAAGCCTGCAGAACTCTGATCTTTTCAGACGCCTGCATGTATCAGTTTAACAAAGATTGGGTCAACATCAAAGCTTCAAAAACAAAACAAGCCAACGAATACTAAGTAAGAGTTTGATTTTTATTATCTCTTCAACCGAAAAAAATTGAACTTCTACTATCGAAAGTTGAGGAATTTTCAAAGAAAAATAGAGAGCACTAATACGAACAAGACACAGAACTGAAAAGCATTCAAGCAAGAACTGCAAAATACTCTTTCTCAAGCGGAAATTCATATATCCTCGAGTCTAATTCAAAGACACTTCATCCAACACTCTCACGTGGAAAGGTAGAAGTTGTACTTAAAAGTTGAAGAGGAAAATATTTGTTAAAACAAAGGAGTATATATTTCCAAGAAGTGAATGAAGTATAGTGAGGTTGAAGTTCGAACCGGAATCAAATATGAAAGAGGGTTGTGTGATAAATCCCTGAAGATTTGAAGAGCTGAAGTATTGAGGCAGCTGCCTTGCGAAGAGCTGAGTCCCAGAAGATTGGTTGGCCATGATCAAAGCAATCTTGGAATGTACTATTGTACAAAGTCACAATTGCATTAGTGAATTCCTCCTGGAGTAAGAGAAGAGTGTAGTAGAAAAATTACCCCATCCTCAAACTACAAAAATTCCGTGTTTTCTAAATTATGCACTTTAATATCTGCATTTTATTTTCTTACTTTTTTTGCCATCCAACTTGATAATAACCAATCTAAAAGTATAAGTATTGATAAACCAAGCTTTAAAAATGGTGTAAGACTTCCACTGTAAATCAAGAAAACTGATTTTCTAGAAGTTAACTTCATTCAGCTGAGTTACTCTATCAACATCTATCTCAGAGTCTGTTGAGTGGTTAACTCTTCTGTTGAAACTTAACACAACTGTCTTGTAAAAGACTTAGCTTTATTCTTGTAATCTCTGATTTTATCAAGAATCGAAAAATTGGGAAAAGTAATTTCAATCCTCCTCTTCTAGACTTTACTCTGCACCCATTAGGACCTACAAATGGTTCTTGAAATGTGTAAAAAATTTGGGAATTCAATTTTTTTTTCAAACAGAATTTTGTGGGCAGTGAGGTGGATAACAATCGTAGGGCTGCAAACAAGCCGAACTGAGTCAAACAGGAACAAGCTCGAGTTCAATTCGTTTAGTTTTTGGATTAGCTTTCGATACGAGCTTTCCTAATTGAGTTCGAGCTCGACTTATTTGAAAATTATTTGGTTTGCGAACAGTTCAAGCTCGGCTCATAAAAAACTCTTTTAATATATTCGACGAGCTTAGCTCGAGTTTGAATCGTAAAAGGCTCGTTTAAGCTTAAATGAGCTTAGCACGAGCTCGGCTCGTTATATGCTCGAGCTCAAATTCGAGCTCGTCAAAGCAAACTCAAGCTCATTAAAGATTGAGTTAGAGTTCGTTAAAGCTTAAAATATGTAGGTCCCAAGGGGTGTGAGTAAGGTTTAGAAGGGGGCTTGAATAAACCTTACCAACTTTTCGAATTTAGTCCTTTTAAAATATTACAGAGTTAATTACACAACTATGTCCTTGAGGGACAACTAAGTTAGTTAATTAGCAGAGTTAGCAACTCAACAGACTCGATAGAGCTGTTGATAGAATAACTCAGCTGTTTAGTCTAAACCTTAACTTGGTTGTGATGAGTTTTTCAGTGGAAGACTTAACACCCTTGAATTTGATTTAACTTTGTTTTAACACTTGATTTTAGCACCTAGTTATTTATCAGTTGGATTGGCAAATTATCAGCAGATATAAGATGATTGTCCAGAAATGTGAATATGCTGAAATGTAAATGACACAAGTAATTTTTATAGAGGTTCGAAGATGGGATAATTCTTCTAATCCTCTCTTCTCCAACTCCTGGAGGAATCCACTTAGTAATGATCAATTCACAAAGTGGTTATCAGTCTACAGACAAGTCTTGATCGCAGAGCTGACTTGCTCCTTGGACTCAGTCTGGAGATGCCTTGGTCACACAGCTGGCTTCTCGTCCGACTCAGCTTCTTCACAGGGCAGCTGGCTTGCTACTTCAGCTTACTTTCTCAAGCTTCTTGGATTTGATCACGAAGCCCTCCAATAACTTGAGATTGGTTCGACCTTGAACCTTCCTACAATCCTCCTTGGAAAGTAGACCCCTTTTGATACTTCAAAAGTTTCCTCTTCAACAGTTTGAAGTTGTCTTTCCTTCACAGCTTTGTGTTGGATCGATTTCCTTCGACATTTGAACTTGAGGATTTTGCTTGAATATCTTGAGAATATTTTGCAGGTTACATTCTGAATATAGCTTGCTTGTTCGTGGTTCAGGTAATCAAGGTAACCTTTTCTCAATGAATTTCCTCAGCCTTTTATAGTGAACTTTCAAAAATCTGCCCGTTGAAGAGATAAGCTGATTTTCAAAAGTCACTTGTGTTCATTGGCTTGTCTTTTCCACGCTTCTGGGACTGAGCACTTTAAGACCTGGCAGCATGGGTGTATTACTTGTTTAAGTAATGTTCTTGACTTCTGTGCAACGGATTCTTTTCAGTTAACTCCTCTTTGCAGCTGTCTTTTTCCCAGGTGACTTGAGTCTGCTCCGATCATTGGAAGACTCATTTGTCACTTCAACTTGTGACATGGCTTTTTGAGTTGACTTAACCGACTTTTCACACAGTTGTCCCTCAGCTGTTACGTCTTCAGTCGAATCTTTGATCCTCTATCTTGGCCATACTCAGCTGTTCCTCAACGGAGTCTTCACTTCACTTCTTCAGTTGACTTCTTGTATTCCCAGGTATAACTGACTTGACTTAGCTCATTCAGACCTATCTATTACAATGATAATTACAAGGAAAATGGGGTGCCAACATTCTAATCTAAGTTTTGCATGGCATTCATCAGAATCTACAAAATAATTTCCCAACAATTCCCCCCTTTTTGATGATGCCAAAACTTAAAAACATTAAACAAAATGTAAATAACACAGATACATACAGGCAATGCAGAAACAAAGAATGTATGCGTTGAATCAATAATTTTATTGATCATAGCATTTTTGTCCTTTACACAACTGTTTACAAAGTGTATCAGAGCATAATCATATCTAAGCAATTTACAAGCATCTATGCTAAGATACAAAGAGAGAAAATACAAACACACTTTATTGAATGTACAGATGACTTACACATAAATGTATTTACACGAGTAAAATACACGAAGGGTTAGAAACAACACTTTATCGCCTTTGCTGTCTCCTTCTTTCCTCTTCAGCTCTATCATCATCAGCTCTCTTTCTTTTTCTTTCATCTTCAGCTGCTTTCTTCTTTTCATAGGCTCTCTTCGCAGCATCGTCTTTTCGCTTCCTTTCTTGCCTCTCTTGCCATAGTTGATCTTGTCTTATGTTTTCCTCTTCTATTTTTTTCACATAATCAACATTCTTTCTAGCTACTTCCAGATTCGCTACTTCATCGTACCCAGCCCAGTAGATCATTCCCTTCTTGCCTGGATCTACATATTTAATATTTTTGGGTAGAGTTCTAGGTTAAAAACCTCTTCCTCCACCACTTCTTCCTCCTCCTCTGGGTGTATCTTTGTACGACAGAGTCTTCGTTTGCCGGTGACCGACTTCCGGCAGTCTACGCCTATCGCCTTCCCTCGCTGACAACTTAAGACCCTCCAAAGACAAATCAAGCTTGGGCTCTGCAGACATGTTCTTGAAGTAACCTTCGGATTCGAGCGTTTTAAATTCTTCCACTGATCTTGGCTCGTCTCCGTCATCTGGAATGACATCTTGATCCTTCCCTGCCGGAATGCCACCGAATTGTTTCATCACTGCTTCAACGCGGGCATCCGTCTTTTTATCGAACTCTAACTAATCTGCTATTATGAATTTTCTTTTCTCTGACATAGGCACGGGAGAGTGTTCGATCGGCAGAGTCATTGGGAGTTTGCTGAGTATTGAGGCTGTTACATGACCTTGCTGAGGGGTTTTAGCAATCATTAGTGTCAAATCTTTTGACTTTTCCCCCTCAACAGCTTTTCCCTTCTTCTTCTCAACAACTGTTTCTTCCTTTTGCTTCTCAGCTGTTTCTTCTTTCAATTTCCTCAGGTATTCCTCTTAGGGATGACAATTTTGACCCGACCTGCGGGTACCTGCCCTGGCCCGCCCCGTGACCCGGGGCAGGGCAGGGCGGGACAGGTCTCACTTCCGCCCCGCGGGTACCCGCCCCGCCCCGCCTAGAATTTTTAGTTTAAAATTATATTTTAATATATATTTTGCATATATAATATATATTATAATATAATTTTTATGTATTCTTATATTATATTTAATATTTATAAATTGATAATAATAAATTTTGTGAATAATATTTTATAAATGTATATATTTTTTATTTTTTCAATTTAATTTAATTTAAAACGGGGTAGAACGGGTCGACCCGTCCCGCCCCGCGACCCGCGGCGGGCCGCCCTGTCCCACCCATTCTAGGCACGGGACGGGTATGGTTACTGGCCGACCCACCCCATTACCATCCCTAATTCCTCTTCCCCCTTTTTGGCATCATCAAAGGAGAGAGGAACCCCTGGAAATATTCCTGCGAGCATGAAGTCCAGTCGGCTGAGAGCAGAGTTCTGTTTGGAATCTGCTGCGGCATGTGCTGTGCGAAATTTTGAGCGAGTGGCTTTCGATTCAGCTGCCACTAGTTTCATTTCAGCCATGAGAAGGCTGAATTTCGTATTTATGTTCTCCTCAACACGCAGAATTTCTTTTCGATGAAATTCATGCAATAACTCCATTTCAGTTGTATGGGAGGCATGCAATCTCTCCATATAGGCCTGCATCCTCTTTTTATATCAGCATTGTCAGCACTCCAAACCAGCATTTTGTTGTACAATGCCTTGAAATATCTAACTTGTTCGTACGCTTGCACTCTGCACGACACCACTCACGATCCGTACCACAATCCTCGTAAGTTTTGTGAGGGTTGCATCTCTACTGTCCAGACGCATATCTAATGAGGCTTGGTGCCATTCAATCTTCTCAATCTCTCCACGGATTTTCTTGAAGACTTCATGGATCTCAGCTGTCACACCTGATTCAGCTGGTGGCCATTCAACATTGAAATTAAAGTCTGCTGGCATAATGGAGTCGGTAGGGATGACTGGATCTTCTCGAGTTGTGTATTTTCGCTGCTCTTTAGATGTCTCATCCTCTAGCTCGGGCAGCTCAAGTGAAAAGGGAAATAATTTCTCAAAGGTATCTTCTCGCACATAAGGGATTGCAATTGCAGTTTGTGCCTTTGATGATCCTGGTGGAGTTGTATCGCTACAAGCGTGGGAGCCCCGCAGAAGACTCGATTCGGCTAGGCCTGGCGAGTAGGTTTACGGTGATCGAGCCTCAACTGTCTTAACAGTTTCTTCGGCCTTAGTAGATTTTTCTAAATGAATTACCTGTTCCTCGGCTGCAACATCAGCGTCATCGGAAGATGATGAAACCTGGGGGCTTGGTTCATCATCGAAGTTGAAAGTTTGACGAGCAGCTTTGAAACTCGACTGACTCGTCTGTGGGAGAACATCCTCAGCTGGGTCCTTTTGATGTGCAACAGGTGTGGACTCATCTTCGTCTTCAGATTCCAGAAAGGATATGTCAGGATTGTCCTGGGAGTCATGAAGAGCACTAATCTCCTTCTCAGATTCAACAATATTGACAGGAGGGATGTTCTGGACTTCTTCAGCTTTACCCAGGGAAGTCTCAACCTCCCTTGGGCCTTCAACACCTCTAGCAGTCTCAACTGCAGCGAGGCCTTCTACATTCCCTTCGACAGACGCGGCTGTCTTAGGGTCTTCAGCAGTAGCATCCATAGGAGTCTCAACCCCTTGGATTGCACTTTCATCGCCCAGAGTGTTAACTCCCAAGGCCTTTACAACATGTGCCTGAGCGCATAGCAATGTCCTCGACTGCAGCGATTGACACTTGGAGGGATCATTTCGTCCGAAGCCACGTCCAATGTCGATCTGCTATGTTTTTTTTTTTTCCACTTCGCCTTCTTGCTTCATTATGGAGTCATCGCAAAGATGCTCCGACCTGCTTGTGATGGAGTGAGTTTCCCACCGGTGGCACACCAACCGAGTGACTAGCGATGGGGTCACTCTTTTCCAGACTCCCGACTGCTTCAGTTGAGTGCTCAGCTATGGGGGTAGGTGGTATAACACCTTCAGGAGGGGTTGGATCAACTTGGGGGCCCAAATTCCCAGTTTCATCGCCAAGTCCTTGGACCCATCTTTCGAAACAATCGGGGGACGTAGGCTGCGGCTATGGTTGTAGCAATCACGCACTACTCCCAATGGGTCTTCGTCTCAGGAGAGATTGTGAGAACTCTCGCGGTCCTTCGAACATTCGTTGCTCATGCAACATTCTGGATTCCTTCAAAGCTTGATGCATGTCTGACTTCTCTTGTGCAGCCACGGGATCCAAGTCTTCATCACTTTCTGGCAGCACATAGATGAGGATGCGTGTGTTCCAAATTTCCAATAAGAGGACATATACTGGCTTTCTCACGAGCTTCTGCTTCCTCGGCTGCTTTGGTTTGATCCTTCTCCTTGAAGATTTGTAATATGTTCAAGCAGTTGTCTTCATCAAGGGCCTGAATCACCTTGGTGATGCCGAGAAATTCGAACAATTCCTCCTCTTCTTCTATGAACTTAGGGCGTTCAAACTGCACCCTTGAGTGGCTTAGCTTCCATGCCCTCCATTAACGTAGACGGCGTTGTATGTCCGGATATACAGGAGAGTACATGATGACATCATCATCCTCATCCTCCTCTTCCTGTCCTTCCTTTTCTGGGATTGAAGGTAGTATGCTCTGCTTTCTTTCAAGCAGCCATCATCCGTAGCAGGCGGAGAGACAACTTTTTCAATAAGAGATCTAGTTGTCTCAGCTGTTTCTTTGTCTTCAGTTGTCCTCACTACAACTGGGTCTTCTTGGGGCCTCTGCTAATCACCCTCAGCGGACTTGGCGGTTTCATTGATTATTTCAGGAGACTGCACTTCCTCAGTGTCAGCAGTCTCGGAAGCTTTTTCCAGATGAATGGCAGATTCAACTGTCTTCTCAAGCTCTGAAAGCTTGGAGATTCTCTTCCTTCTCCTGGTTTTAATCAGAGGAATATCTAGTTCAGTTTCCTTCAATTCCTCAAAAGTAAATGCCTTCGAGTTTCCTTAGAGGCATAGGCATTTGCTTTTCAGGCTTGGATCCTCTCTTCTTCCTTATGACTGGAGAAGGTATTTGGGCTTCCTTCTCAGCCATCTTCTCAGCTTCGGCTGCGGGGGCAGGAGACACGGCTGCTCGGGTAGGTGACTCGGCTGCAGGGGTAGGTGCGTCCTTTTTCTTTGCTGCAGGGGCATCTTTCTTCTTAGCAGCTGCATGGGCAACTCTTTTCTTGGGAGAGGAGGAAACAATTGTGTCCTCGGGTTCAGCTGATTCCCCCTCACTTGTATCCACCCTCTTTGCATGGACTCTCTTCTGGGCTCCTGAAAGATTAACCCTGAACATCTTCTTGTTTACATGGAAGGGCTTTCCATGTTTAAGGGGAATGCCCTTCACTTCCATCAGATGGCCGATAACCAGGCCATAGCCAAGTGATCCTCCAAAGGATCCATCCTCCTTGTATGATTTGTTTCCAACATTCTGGCAGAGTCTGCTGTACACGAACTCGGCCCAGTTGACTTTCTTACCATGCATGATCGCAGCCATGACGATCAGTTTTGTCTTTGACAGTTGATTGAAACTGCCAAACTTCATATCTACACACTTTGCAACGACATCCATCAGTTTGTGATAGTCGTCCTTGCCTTCTTCTTTGTGTAGATTACTTCGCAAAGACACTCCGGTTTGGCTACTTTCTTTACATGCGGCAACCAAGTTAACATCGCCAGATATATTTGTCATGCCCTCAGATGGAAGCAAACAGTGCTCCGCAAGGTCCATAGCAGTGATCATGATGTCCTTGCGGTGGACGGAAGATTTGATGCCTTCGTCCTGCACCTCCGTATTTTCATAGAACTGCGCCACCTCTTCAGCATAGGTCAGCAAGTACTCCATTGTAAGAAAAGGCATGAGACCAAACTTTTCCAGCATATCAGCTATCTTCTTCACTAGGGTTTCATCGGAACCCTGCTTTATCATTCCTTCGAAATCCACAGTCGATCCATAGTGGATTTGCTTCGATAACTTTACAAAATCGAGCTTTGGTGCCATTTATAGAGATTTTTATCGATTAAAACTCGATAGATTTACTTGAGGACTGTAGGGTTTGCGAGAGAGATGAACTTGCTTTTCTTTTGCTTTGAAGATGAACAGTTTTGAGTGTGAGAGAGAAAACTGAAAGAAAACGAGTATATAAGGGTTATGAAAGGACATGTTTTTGGTTTTTGAATTTTGATCGAGATCAACGGCTCAGATTTAGCATGCCGAACTGCATTAATTCCTCGCATTTAATGCAGCAGCATTTATATCCAATCATATGCTTACTGTGCAGCTTTTGACTGTACCCGTCATTATTACGCTGACATCATCCTTAAAAACATTTCCGCTCATTAAAAACGACTGCGTTTTTGTCACATAGCTTATAAATGACTCAGCTTATTTCACAAATGACTTAACTCTTCTTCTCTCTTCTCATTTAGCGACTCAACTGTCAGCTAACTCGATACAACTGACTTTCCGATATGGCTGTTTCACTTGGTTGATGTAAAAAACTTGTTCATTTCTTGCTTTCTATCTTTCATCTCTTCTGATTGAGTCTTATGAATGTTTTTTTTAAAAAAAAAACACCCCGGGGGGTGGGGGATTGAGGCGTGATCCCCTACATGTAGATCAAATAATCAAAGTATCATACAATGTCATGTCCCGTCATAGGGGAAGAAAATCAAAAAGCAAGAAACCTATCACTACGACATCTATACAGACTATCATAATGAGATATCTAAAAAATACAATGAGAACTAATGCGCAATCAAAATCTAAAGCTCGGATATCCCAACTGGTCCATCCGAATGAGCGCTAGAAGGTGGTGAGAAGTCGTGCCCTCATAAACAATATGACTGCCAAGGGCAACAGCTCCCAACTCCGCTAGATGATCTGCTGGTCGATTCCCCTCTCTGTGTATGTGGGAAATCGAATACTGAAGGTCCCTCAGTATGTTCCGAATGCGAATCGGTGTATCTTGAACTGCGCAAGAGCTAAGACAACTGACGGATGTGATCGTGGTGACCACCGCCACGCTGCGTCAACTCGATCCAAATTTGCAATGAAAGCGCCGGGCATGCTGCAGTCCCATCTCGATCTAGTAGCTCGGCATGAAAACTAGACACCGCTTAGAATGAACTATGAAACGCCAACATGAGCCTGCCCGAATGATCTCGTATCAATCCCCCGCCACCAACTATCAATGTGTCTCGATCAAACAAACCATCTGTGTTTAGCTTGATCTGAGGAGACTGAGGTGCTCGCCAAATCACCATCCTCGCTGCGTGGAACTGTGGTGGATCACTCCCAAAAAAAACTCGGCGTAGGGAAGCATCCGGACCAATCGAGGGGCTCAAACGCCGACCTGAAACAAGAATCCAGAGATACCGTTCCACCTGCCAAATAATGTGAGATGCCAAGAAAGGAAGGTGTCGATGCTTGACACTATTCCTTTCCGTCCAGACAAACCATAAAATCAAGCAAGGAACCAGGAAACTCAAGTGCCTCGTGTGTGATCTTGTGTGTGCGATTCCTCCAAAATGTGAGGAACAATATCATATCAGTGGTGTGTGGAAGTGTAGTGTCAAACCAAGGAACAAAGTGATTCCACACGGACTGAACGATATCATTCATCAAAAAGAGGTGAGGGATAGATTCAACCTGAGGAGAAGAATGTGTATTATGCAAGCAACAACAGCAACGTGAAGCAAGGGAAGTGCCACGTGCCTGAAGCTTGATATCCACAGGGAGACGATTACGAAGGAGACGCCAAAGGAAAATAGAAATAGTAGGAATGAGAGCATCGTTCCAAATGGCACAGACATGAAGGTTCCGAGGATTTCTTCCCGGATAGAATCAGCGAAGACATCGAAAACCCACCATGAGAGGTAAGCATCCACCGCATTATATCCTCTGACCCGAGTAGAATCGGAACCACAGATATATCCTCAACGAGACTTGCAGGAAGCCCACATCTGGAGACCAAGACCTGATACAATCTATCCCGATCCCACACACCATCACGAATGAACCAATCCACTGTCACATGTCCCAACGGTCGATCCAAACAATGATCCGCAAGTGGCCTATGCCCAAACCAAATATCATCCAAGCCCGGCCGACTACCATTGCCGATAGACCAGAAAATCCGCTCTTGGGCCCGAATACCAACCCGCCTCAATCGCTCCACCGATGACTATCATTATGTGTTACTGGTCAGACATGGGAGACATGAAGCCCATTGTAACAATACTTTGCGATCAAGAATCGAGCCCACAACGAATGTCCCTCGCATAACCTCCACCACAACTTGTAACTAAAGGCGTCAACAATATCTGAAAGTCGACGCAACCCCAAACCACCTCGAAATAGGATGGCGGATATTATCCCAATCGATCCAATGAGTCTTCTTCTCGTCCCTCATAGGATCCCCAGGAAGAATCTAGCCATGATCTGCTCCAATCGATGTAGAATCGTCTTTGGCGGCCGCATGACCAAGAATATGCAACGGGGTGGCCATTAGCGTGCTCTAAATAAAGGCGAGCCTACCACCAAAGGACGATGCCGTCGACCACCCAAAGAACTCTATCCAACATCCTCGAATCACTTTGGGAGGAAAAGGTCTTTTGTCATTTTCCCCTTAAACAAAGGGACACCCAAATAATTCATCAAGAAGTCATCGCGACAAAACTATCGGTAGATGCACCATGTGCTCCCATCCGTCAACGATCGTGGGGCGAGAAAAATCTACTCTTCAACACTAACGGTGACCGAAGTAGCGAATAGTGCTCGAAAAGTGCAAGCGTACAAGACCATCCTCGACGCCCTAGTGAAGATAACCACATCATCAAGATAGGCAAATGCGTCATCTGGAAAACCCCGCGCGTCCGATAAATCATATCTTTGTCGATCTAATAATGGAATCTAAGCCTTAGGATAAATACTCGCCGCGAACAAACAATGCGGGAGATAGAGGATCCCTGCGCAGCGATCCTCGAGTCGAAGGAAAATATCCGGAAGGGCTACCATTAACGAGCGAGAAAAGCCTCATTGCTCAATACAATCGCTTATCATATCAATCCACCGAACGGGAAGCCCATATGAATCATGGCGTATACAAGAAATCCCATCGCACCTATCATAAGCTTTAGCCATATCCACTTCATCACCATATTAGGAACCTTCGTGGCGATGTTGATATTATGGATAAGCTCTGCGTAAGCAAAATGTTATCCGAGATAACACGTCCGGGGTGAAGCCACTCGATTCGGTGAAATAATTAGTGGCGTAATCGAGACCAATCGCACATTCATAATCTTGAGATAATCTTATTCGTCACGTTGCACAAGCTAATCTTTAAAACTCACCACTTCCGAGGGTGAGGAACCCGAATGAGAACTATAGAGGTAGCGTGAACGTAGCGGCATGAGATTTCGAGAAGAAATCAATCACGGCATCCTCAATATCCGTCCGACGTGAAATCCCAAAGGATCTTTGAAAGAACAACGATGAAAATCCATCAGGCCTCGAAACACTAGACGGATCAATCCCAAAACCGTATCACGGACCTCTGGGGTCGTCGGCATATCACAAAGTCCCTCCAAATCAATCGAATCGGAAGGCGAGGGAAGAACTCATCGACGGGAGTGGTTAGATACTCCAAGTCAGAAGTCATTAGGGACTGAAAAAACTGGACAGCCGACTTCCGAATCTCAGAATCATGTGTGATCGTCACCCCATCATCATCAATCGAGTGGATCCTAGCGCGACACCTCTTCATTTAACAAACCCATGGAAGAACTTAGTATTGCGCTCCCTCAATCGCCCCACTTAATCATGACTTTCTCGGCGCGCCAAAATCCTCCTCCATTTTTAAACGTAGCTCATACTCACCACACGATGTAGCTCATTTCGATGAGTCGGAGAAGGATCATTGTCGTACGCAGCCTGAGCCACATCAACTGCATCATCTGCCAATCTAACCCGATCAAGAACATTACCAAATGTCTGGTAATTCCAACTCTTGAGTGTGCTTGACCATGTTCAATTTGTCCGCAAGTTCCTCATCCCAAAATAACGTGGGAGGCCCCATGCTTCTTTGACTACCGCAAAAAAGTATGGTAACGTATCCACATATGCTAAAACCGAAAAGAAGAACGAGTCACATGCGATAAAAATTGACAAGATATGAGTAAAGGAGCATGATCGGAGCGAACACGAGATAAATGCGTAACAAAGTTAAGTAAACACATCCCAGGTGTTCATTATACAAGGCCCTATCAAGTCTCTCCGAAGCCCACCTCAGCCCAAGTAAAGATAGGCCCTCACACCCCGCATCAAATAATTCACGATCCGCAATCATGTAGGCAAAGTCAAGAATCTCATCGACCTATCAGAAGTACCACCTACCCTCTCGTGATCATGCAAGAAAATATTAAAGTCATCACTAACAAGCCAAGGTAATCCCTCCATACTAATCGCAATCTCACGCAAGTTATCCCACAAATCATATCTAGCTACTCTATTACATTTAGCATACACAAAAGTCAAATAGATAGGCTGAGACAATAAAGCAGATGTCAACCTACAATGCAACAATTGTGCATGATCAACAAGAATGTCAAAATGCAAATGAGCAACATACATAATCCAAATATGATTAGAGTAATTAAATAAGCCATGATCAAAGCCAAATCTACGACAATAGAAACTAAAATCCGGAGAGGTCATAGGTTCTAAAAGCGCAACAAAAGGCAATCTATAACGAGTAATTAACGCATGCAAATGACGTTGGCTACCCGGATTAGCAATACCCCTCACATTCCACGTTAAAAATTTAATCGACATAATTAACAATTAGAATGAGAAGAGGAATCAGAAACACCTGATCGATTTTGTGCTCGTGGGGCGCCACCTTTCGAGAGAAGTGTGTGAACAAGCTTGCCCGACTTCAAATTTTTTTTGGTGACTTTGTAAACTTCTCAACCCCAGATTTTTTCGATGTCTCTGTTTTACCCACATTTGAACTTTGTTTTTTCACTTTAGATCCCTCCAAAATCTGAACAGACCCCTTAACAATTTTATTTTGTAATTTTGGGTCACCAATATTTTGTTCATCAGAGGCCAAAACATCTAGCCGATTGATACAAGAAAATTGGGCCTCATTAGAAAATCTATCCACCTGGCCCACGTCTATATGTTGAGGAGTAGAAGCTGGCGAGTTGATGGATTGGGATTCATCATCAAAATCATGAGAATGGGCTGGGTCATTAGAGTAGTTGGAGCAAATGATTTGGGCTTGCAAAGAATTCGAGAATGTAGAGGAAAAAACTTGGCCCTGGTTTAATTGACAAAGTGGGCCGCTGGGGTCTTGGGCCAATTGTGCAGCAGGTTGATGTTGGATTTGGTTCATTGCGGCTGGAAGTGAAGAGGAGCTATGACCGGCACTCAAATTAACTCGGGCTTGATCGACATAGGCTTGACCAAGCACATTAACATTATCCAAATGGGTCCCACTAGAATTAATCTCCAAATGACAATGCTGGCCCATTTCTAAATTAATATTGTGGCCCATTTTTGAATTAAGAAAGGATTGGCCCAAGATGCATTTATTATCCTTAACCAAATTCTTTCCAATACCATGCAAATCACGTAAAAAAGAAGTCTGCTCATGTTTATCCACATCATTATCCACAAATGAAGAAATGTGTTGAGATGGACACGTAATCAACACATTAATTCTGGAAGGATTAATATCTCCAACTTCAAGGTCATTCAAATTGTGCCCAATATTCCCACTTTCACTGTCTGAAAAATTAACAACATTTGAATTATGCAATTCACGTGAGTTTAGTAATCTCTCATTCTTATTTTCATGATTCTCAGTTGATTCGCGGGCTGCGCTATTTTTTCGAAATTCACGCGTCTGTTTCGATTTTTTAGTAGATAAAATCTCATCTTCTTCCATCAAAACATCATTTCCCAAACCATTCCCAGATTTAGTATTGGTATCAGAAAAAGCATCCAGGTTTTCCACAACTATGTCGGCTAAAATATTAGAAAAATTCTCAACAACCAAATTATTTACCTTAATGGCCTGAGCATGATCCATTTTAAAATGTAATAATGATGGGCCCAAGAGACAATCCTTAGTGGCACCCAAAGTGTTATCCAACCCATGTGAATCACACAAATTAAAACCATGCATATGTTTTCCCTCATCAATGGCCGACAATGTTGGAATAATTGAATGAGTGGGACACTTAGACAATCCATTAATATTGGAAGGAATAATTTCTCCATCTTCAAAGCCCTCCAAATCGTTCTCAGCACTCTCAAAAACCAAATTGTCCTGTTTTTTAGAATTTAAAATATTAAAACATGCATTCTTGTCCATGCATGAATGTTGGCCCCCCATTAATGAGGTGGATCACACTTTCCATATCTCCTAAAATGTTGCCTTGAACCGAAAAATCCTCCAAATTTAATATCTTATTTTTGCCAATATCATCACACGGTTTTGAATCATTAATTCTGAGAGCCTTTCTGCTATCATTATCCGATAAATTAGCAACATTCATGGGGCCACTATTACGCAGGGGTTGACCATCCAAAAAATTCGAATTATCATTAACAATATTCGATTTTTTCGCAGCTTGACCGTCCATAAAATTAGTGGAGTTCTGATTTGCCAATTTATCCTCTTTATTAGCATATAGAATTTGGAAACCTTCCTTATCTTTCAAGCACGCTGCATTATCCTTGTCAGCATTCAAATCTCTCACTTGATCTCCACCCTTGATTTGTGATGATGTAGGATCTAACGGTTCAAAAGCTTGATTTTCCAAAATATCAAATGGATTCTCTAAACTCGACCTGCATTCGCTCTTTTCGTGAGTATCCAAATAAATGTGACCCGAATTTTTAGCCAACTGCATCATCTCCTTAGACACAAAACCCGTCTCCCTAGCCCCCTTTTTTCGAACCATAACCCAAGCCTGATCCGTGGGTGCACCCTCGATGACTTTGTTGATTAGCGGCAACATCTTTTCGATTCTGACCTCCTTTTTGGCGGACGTCTCACCTTTGTGGTGGTCGTATTTTGTTTCCATTCATATAACAAGCATCAACATTGTGACCAATATGTTTGCAATGGAGACAATAATCTGGCACCCTTTCATATATGATTTTCTGAACATGTCTAACCTCAGCAAACTCAAGAACAATTTCTTCAACCCTTTCTTTCAATAAATCGATCTCAACACAAGCTCGAGCCATAGATAACCTTGTTCTACGTGCTGTGGGAGAATCAACTTGCAGAGGATTGCCTACCTCTTTACAAATCGCATACAAAGCATGGTAATTGAATATATGAATTGGCAAACCTGGTAGTCGGATCCAAACAGGTGCAATGGGTGCTTCCAAACATGGATCGAACGCCAGTGTCCATTTAAACACACGCATGGGACAGTCGCCCAACGACCACAAAGTACCCATCCAAAGCTTATTATAATCCTCTTCAATCTGCAACTTGATAATAATATGTGAAGAATTCGCGAAGCTCCATGAGTAGGGCCCCTTCAATCTCAAAGCAGAAAAACCAGAATCAATTCCTTTGGGATGCGGAATTGCAAAAGAGAACTTTCCAATCAATGTAAGTTTCCAGTCTGCTGCTTAACGATCATTCTCCAGAGAAGAAAAACCAAGAACCTTCTGTCCATCTTCCTTTCTGGAATTGCCAAATGGAACGACATCCTTTGGATTGAATGAAAGTTGAACATGGCTTGAAGACGAAACACCAGTCACATTTGCATATGACTTAGGAGGAATTGGATTATCAGATGTAACATGGCCTTCTGGTGGAAAAGAACCAGAATTTGCCATGTACAAACCTAAACAAAATTAACGAACACAGAAAAAGATTAGGAAATAAAATAAAAATTCGAACAAGAAAAAGAAGAAACAAAGGATTGAATCAAAAACTCCCTTGAATTGATGAATAAACGAACAAGTCCGCGCAAGAATCACCAAGAAAGGCTAAGAACGTGCAAATGTGTGTGAAAAAATGTGTGGAAGTGTGTGTGAGAGGGGAGAGCATCTTGTGCTATTTTGATTGAGTCTTCTGAATGTTAACTCAGCTCAATTAACCCTAGCTCATGTTTAAGCTCTTCAAATCTTGATTCACATAGAGGCTTAGTGAATATGTCAGCTAACTGTTTATCAGTTGAGATATATTCCAAAATAATGTCTTTCTTTTAAACGTGATCTCTTATGAAATGATATCTGACATCAATGTGCTTTGTTCTTGAATGCAACACATGATTTTGAGTGATTGCGATCGCACTTGTGTTATCACACATAATTGGAATCTCTTTTTCTTCAACTTCATAATCTCTCAGATGCTGTCTCATCTACAAAACGATTTGCCCGCTTGACTATGTACTCGTCTTGTGTGGATGTGGCTATTGAGTTTTGCTTCTTGCTAAACCAGAAACCAATCTGTTTCCTAAAGCATTTGACATGTACACGAAGTACTCTTCTGTCAACTCTACATCCAAAGATACCGAGTCCGAGTAACCAATAAGCTTGAATCCACCTTCCTTGGATACCATAAGCCAACTTCTTGGCATCCCTTCAAATATCTTAGGATTCTCTTAGCTGCAGTCATGTGACGCTCCTTTGGTGCAGATTGGAATCTTGCACATACACCTACTACAAAGGTGATGTTTGACCTGCTTGTTGTTAAGTAGAGCAATGATCCAATGAGTGCTCTGTATCTTGTTTGATCGATAGGTTTGCCATCTGCATCCATGTCCATCTTGACTGATGTATTCATTGGTATTTTCACAGAAGACTTTTCTTCCATACCAAATTTCTTCATTAAATCCCTGGTTTACTTTGTTTGACTTATGAAGGTTCCATCCTTCAGCTATTTAACTTGAAGTCCTAGGAAGAAGGTCAACTCTCCCATCATGCTCATTTCAAATTTGCCTTGCATGAGATTTGAGAACCTATCACACAGCTCTTTGTTTGTGGATCCGAAGATGATATCATCCAAATATATCTGAACAAGCAGTATACTCTCTCCATCTTGAATTCTAAAGAGTGTTCTGTCCACTTTCCCTTTGGTAAATTCATTATCAGTTAGAAATTGAGATAATGTATCATACCATGCTCTTGGTGCCTGCTTCAGTCCATAGAGAGCTTTCTTGAGCTTGTACACCTTATCTCCAATAGTCTTCTGCTCAAAGCCTGGAGGTTGCTCAACATAGACTTCTTATTCCAACAGTTCATTTAAAAATGCACTTTTCACACCCATTTGATATACAATGAAGTTCTTGTGTGCAGCATAGGCAAGAAACATCCTCATTGCTTCTAATCTTGCAACAGGAGCAAATGTTTCATCAAAATCTATTCCCTCTTCTTGGCAATACCCTTTGGCTACCAATCTTGCTTTGTTTCTTACCACATAACCTTCCTCATTCATTTTCTTTCTGAAAACCCATTTTGTGCCAATAACATTTTGATGTGTTGGCCTTTGCATCAATTCCCATACCTTGTTTCTTTCAAACTGATTCAGCTCTTCTTGCATGGCTTGAATCCAATGTGTGTCATCCAATGCTTGGGACACATCTTTTGGCTCTATTTGGGAAATAAAACGAGTGAACATTGATTCTTGCTGAGCTCTAGATCTGGTTCTTACACCATCTCTCACATCTCCAATGACTAGCTCTGATGGATGGTCTCTTAGCCATCTCACATCAAGTTGAAGTAAATCAGCTGGGTTCAGCTGTCTCGCAGCTGTGTCATTTTGAGCAGCTCTTTCATCATCATTCAGTTGCAGACTTTCCAGCTGTCTTTGAGATTCAACTATCTCCTCTTCATCTGGATTGATTTCTCTTGTTTCAGCTTCAATATAAGGACTCTTCTGCATAGTTGGTTGACTCAGCTTATCAGCTAATTCTTCAATGTCTTCTCCATTCACATTAGGTTCATCAAAAACCACATAAGTAGACTCTTCTGTGACCATAGTCCTCTTGTTCAACACTCTATAGGCTTTGCTTTCAGTTGAGTATCCCAAAAAGATACCTTCATCAGCATTAGCATCAAAAGCCTTTAGATTATCCTTGCCATTGTTGTGGATGAAGCATTTATATCCAAATATTCTGAAGTACCCAACATTTGGCTTTCTTCCTGTCCAGATTTCATAGGGGGGTTTTGTCAGCTGTCTATTAATCATGCATCTATTTTGAGTATAACATGCAGTGTTTATAGCTTGACCCAAAATCTTTTAGCAATCCGACTTCACTAACATGGTCCTTGCGAACTTTTGAGAGTTTTGTTCCTTCTTTCATTTACTACTCCATTCTTTGTGGAGTTCTTGCTGCAGATAACTCATGAGCAATATCATTTTCAACACAATACTGAGTAATTATTCCATTGACAAACTCAGTTCCTCTATCTGACCTTATTTTTATAATGGTTTGGCTTTTTTCATTTTGTACTCTTTTTTCATCATTGAGGTAACTTTTTCAAAGTTTCCTTCTTTTTGCACATAAATATTGTCCATGTATATCTTGAATAGTCATCTACCACCACCAAGGTGTATTTCTTCCCACTTATCTTTGTTTGGTTCAAATTTGGACCAAATAAGTCCATATGCAATGGATGTAATATCCTTATTGAAGAAGGACTAGAAGCTTCTCTCTTGAATGAAGATTTGATCCGCTTTCCCATCGGCATGCATCACATACACTTTCCTTCTTGTACATCGAGTCCGGGAAATCCTTCCACAAGATGACTCCTTGCAAGCTTGTTGATTGTCTTGAAGTTGGATGACTCGACTTTTTGTGCCATGACCAACTTGATTCGGTTGTGCTATTTTGCTATGAGACAAGTGTTTGGTGTGGCAAAGAGACCGATCTACCACATACATGTGTCTTCTTTGCCTTGATCCTTGCAAGACTATTTCATTTGATTCAAAGATCTTTGATTTGGCACACTCCCATATCAATCCAACATTGTAGCCTTTATCACAAAGTTGACTTATGCTGAGCAAATTGAAGTTGAGTCCCTCAACATAAGCAACATCTGTGATCTCCAATCCATTCTTCTTTATAGATCCAGTGCCTTTTATTTCCCCTGGAGCTTCATTTCCTCCAAATATGACTTTTGGGCCTATAATCTCCTTGAATCTTGATAGATTTTTCTTGTTTCTGTCATATATGTCGGAACAACCACTATCCATGTACCAGGTTCCTTGGCACTTCGGCTATTCTTGATCGCAATCAAGGAAATTAGTTTTTAGGTACCCATACTTGCCTGGGTCCTGAGAGGTTAGAGTTGTAAGATGATCCAACTAACCTATAGCCAAATGATTTGACTCTAAGAGGTTACCATCTATCTGTGCCATAATCATAATTCACTTTGGCAAATTGCTTTGGGGCTTTAGGTACATACAATGTTGTCTCTTTTGCCTGTATGCCTGTGTGTGTATTTTAGCAATTGCCTTCTTTGGGTAGTTGTGATATTTTTGAGTGTAGTGCCTGGGTGCATATGTGTGCTGATGATAGCTCTTTTGCCTTCGGAATGACCTTTGTTGAGATCTAGGTCTTTTCCATTTAGGTTTGTATTCCATAGGCCTTTGCTGATATTTCACATTATTCCAATCAGCTTGGCTTGGATAATTTCTACCATTCCCATCATATATGTTTCTTTGATAAAACTTTTGGAGTTTTTGGTAGCTCTGTTTATTCTTCACAAAGTACTTTATATTTGGAGTTTGCTGAGGACCTGTGCTGGATTTCTTCTCAGTTGTCCTCTCAGCATACTCAACTGGCTGTTTTCCTTTCCTTTTATATCAAAAGCCAGTTTGTTTGTAGTTGTGCTTTGGAATGAATGTGGATGCAACATTTGGTGTTTTGGATTTTTGAGATGCTTCATTACTTGAAGATCCTTTTTCCAAAATCACTCTAGGAGCTTGACTGTGCACAAAGGAATTGAATCCTATGCATGTCGTATCTTCACACTCTTTTTGGCTCATAATGAGGTCATCCAATGATTTAGATGCCTTTGTAAATGAGGCAATCATATTTTTGAGATCATTTTCCCTCTTTTCTATAGAAGCTATCTTTGCTACTAGTTTAACATTCTCAGCCTTCAGCTCTTTGTTCTCATCAGCTATGTGACTCAGAGTACTCGGCTCCTTAGTCAACTGTGAGTTTCGGCTTTTGAGCTGGCTATTTTCCTCATTTAATAGTGCGTGTGAGGATTTAATGTGCTCAAAGTCTTTCATCATTTTGCCTAATGAATCATAAAGATCAGTGGGTTATGAAGTGTGTGTATCACAATCACTATCACTAGAATCTGAATGAGATGAGTTAGAGTGTACCTCATCTTCCTGGTCTGGTTGGTCTTGTTCTTTAGCCATAAGACAAATCAAGGCTTCTTCTTCAGAATCACTTGAGTAGTCAGCTTCACTACTCTCTGAATCAGCTGCTTCCTTTGACTTGGCTGTCTCAGCAGCTAACATAGCCTTTTTCTTTTCCTGTCTTCTTTCTCTGAAGACACTTCTTTCTTCTTCATTCCTGTATTTATTGACTACTGGATATGGACAGTCAATAGCAAAGTGTCCTGGTTGTCTGCAGTTCCAACACAGGTTCTCAGCTCTTTGGTCATTTCTTTCAGTCCTTAGATTATCAACTCTCTGATATTCAACCTTTTGATGCTCACCTCTCTTGGGTGGCCTATCTTCCATTGACTTGGAGGGAGCTGAATGTCTCCTGGAGGTTTCACCCTTGTTTTTCTTGTAGTTATTTTTAAAGAACTTGTTGAATCTTTTACATTAGGGATATTTCATCCTGATCAATAACTTCCTTGACTTCACCTCTCTTTCCATCCTTGACTATAAGTGCAGCTGTTTTGGGTACATCTGTCTCCTCTTGATCTTTTTTTCTCAGCTCAAATTCATAGGCTTTGAGGTCTGAGAATAGTTCATGATTGGATGTTTTTGATAGGTCTCAGCTCAAATTCAAGTGCATCTGTTTTTTTCTTTAATTTGCTCAGATCCTTCACAAATTAAAGTTAATTTATCCCAGATTTGTTTTGCAGTTTGGCAAGATTTGACTTTGTTGAACATTGCTTTGTCCAAGGTTTTGTAAAGTATGTCCTTGGCTACATTGTCCAAGTTGTATCTTTTTTTGTCCTTGTTTGTCCACTCAGTCCTTGGTTTCTCAACCATGGTTGGTCTTGCCTCAGCAACAACTTCTTCTCCTTCAGCTGCAGCTGCTCTCCTTACGACTGTGTTCACCTTCAATATCTGCAGTGGTTCATCCTCTATCACTATCCACATTTCAACATGTAAAGCAGATAGATGAGCCTGCATACAAATTTTCCAGTCATCAAATTCCTCAATAGTGAACATAAGAATGCGTGTCAAATTTGCTTCCATGATAATAACTTTGCTGAATAACATGACTTTTGAAAGAGCAAGTGTTAATAATTTCTTTGAAAGATTGGAGATCTAGTTCAGTAACCAGTGCGGAAGGCTCAATGAACCAACCGCTCTGATACCACTTGTAGGTCCCAATGGGTGTGAGTAAGGTTTAGAATGGGGGTTGAATAAACCTTACCAACTTTTCGAATTTAGTCCTTTTAAAATATTACAGAGTTAATTACACAGTTATGTCCTTGAGGGACATGACTAAGTTAGTTAATCGCAGAGTTAGCCACTCAGCGGACTCGATAGAGTTGTTGATAGAATAACTCAGTTTTTAGTCTAAACCTTAACTTGGTTGTGATGAGTTTTTATTGAAGACTTAACACCCTTGAATTTGATTTAACTTTGTTTTAACACTTGATTTTAGCACTTAGTTATTTATCGGTTGGATTGGAAAATTATCGTGAGATATAAGATGATTGTGCAGAAATGTAAATATGATGAAATGTAAATGACACAAGTAATTTTTATAGAGGTTCGAAGATGGGGTAATTCTTCTAATCCTCTCTTCTCCAACTCCTAAAGGAATCCACTTAGTAATGATCAATTCACAAAGTGGTTATCGATCAGAGACAAGTCTTGATCGCAGAGTGACTTGCTCCTTGACTCGATCCGGAGATGCTTTGGTCACTGGTGGCTTCTCGTCCGACTCAGCTTCTTCACAGGGTAGCTGTCTTGCTACTTCAGCTTACTTTCTCAAGTTTCTTGGATTTGATCACGAAGCCCTCCAATAACTTGAGATTGGTTCGACCTTGCACCTTCCTACAATCCTCCTTGGAAAGTAGACCCCTTTTGATTCTTCAAAAGGTTCCTCTTCAACAGTTTGAAGTTGTTTTTCCTTCACAACTTTGTGTTGGATCGATTTCCTTCGAGATTTGGACTTAAGGATTTTGCTTGAATATTTTGAGAATATTTTGCAGGTTACATTCTGAATATAGCTTGCTCGTTCGTGGTTCAGGTAATCAATGTAACCTTTTCTCAATGAATTTCCTCAGCCTTTTATAGTGAACTTTCAAAAATCTGCCCGTTGAAGAGATAAGCTAATTTTCAAAAGTCACTTGTGTTCGTTGACTTGTCTTTTCTTGGTCTTCAATCTTGAGATGTAGACTTTTCCTCGTATTAAATGAATGTTTAGCCTTTCAGGTTCTGACACGAGGTGTAGTGCTTCCCATTGGTTTATTCCTTTTGCACGCTTATAGGACTGAGCACTTTAAGACCTGGAAGCATGGGTGTATTACTTGTTTAAGTAATGTTCTTGACTTCTGTGCAACGGATTCTTTTCAGTTAACTCCTCTTTGCAGCTGCCCTTTTCCCAGGTGACTTGAGTCTGCTCCAATCATTGGAAGACTCACCTGCCACTTCAACTTGTGACATGGCTTTTTGAGTTGACTTAACTGACTCTTCACACAATTGTCCCTCAGCTGTTACGTCTTCAGTCGAGTCCTTGATCCTCTATCTTGGCCATACTCAGTTGTTCCTCAACGGAGTCTTCACTTCACTTCTTCAGTTGACTTCTTGTATTCCCAGGTATAGCTGACTTGACTTAGCTCATTCAACCCTATGTATAACAATGAGAATTACAAGGAAAATGGGGTGCCAACATTCTAATCTAAGTTTTAAATGACATTCATCAAAATCTACAAAATAATTTCCCAACAAAATATGTGTTAAATTCTCCTTATTCCTTAATCAAATTTTACATTAAAACTAAATCACTTGTTGTAGCAATACAAAGTAAAAGTTAAATGCACAAGAGATAGCTGAAAATTTACATATTACTAAGAAAACAAATTTTAAATGAATTTACCATAAGTTTTTAGAATCATAATTAACTAATAAATTTTAGTTGTGGATAATTATTAATAACATTTAATATTTTAACATTTATATGCGATGTTTTAAACATTTATAATATGTTTTTGACTTCATGATAAAATTGTACTAGTTGATGATCATATTAATTACTAAGTCTAAAATTATAATTCATACTAATTAAGTCTCGTGTGGTACACGAGCTTTGTTGGTTTGTTTAAACTAAATATTTCGTAGTTCTCACCAAACTATTCGATTTTTTAAAATATTTTATTTTTAAACAAAACTAAATAATTTAAAAATATTCAAAAGCAACACTTTTTTAAATATGCCTCGTGTGTTATACGAGATTTGTTCAAAAATAAAATTCAAAAGATAATGCAGATAAAATCCTTGATTTTTGGATTATTTGTTATCTTTTAATATTGTTACCTTTTGAATTCAAAAATATATTATTAATTTAAATGAGAGAATATATTCATAAACAATATATATTTTGAACTAATAAAATCTATTTTGTTTTTTCCTTGCTCGTTTTCTACATTTTTATACATATAATATTATATTTAAGCTTGAAAAGATAACTAATTTAAAAATAATGTAGATAGAATCCTTTATTTTTGGGTTATTTGTCTTTTAAATTTGTTATCTTCAAAATTCAAAAATATATTATCAATTCAAATGAAAGAATATCTTCTACAAAAAATATAGATTTTCAACTAATAGAATCTTTGTCAATAAAAATATGCAAAGGAGTTGAATGGATCGACATGGACATTTCCAAACTATTTGTGAGCTATGTACAAATTAGAGTTGTGATTTTTTTTATATTCTCTATTATTAAAAACCTATCAATGTCAATCTTTTTTCTTTCTTGCTTTGTTTTTGCAATTTATTTAATACATTAAATATTAAAAAATAACAAATAAAAAAGCTGAATACTGATTTTTGGATTATTTGTTATCTTTTAAATTTGTACATAAGATACCGCATGGATAAATGTGAAGCAACCATGTGGAATTGAGAGAATGAGAAGTTGATACATGTATGAGATTATTGAGGTGATGACACGTGTCAACTTTGTTTTTTGTTTTATTATATATGGGGTGGCGCTATTAACACCCCCAAAATTGATGAATACACCCACCTCCATATAATTGCGAAAATACCATTTACTTAAAAGACTATATTACCCTTACTTAAATAAGTTTTGAATACACTCACATCATTCACCCACATTCTTCTTCTTCTCCAAGAAAGTTAAATTTTTTTTTATACAAACCCTAGATTTTTCCAACGCCCAAATTGTTGAAGATTCGAATAATAAAGTATTCATACCCCCAAATAATGAATGTATATTCTTAGTTTATAGCATAAAATATGTTATTTCTCAAATTTTCATGTTGAAAAATACTGTCACACAGTAGCAGTGCGATACTTAGCACGATCACGCGCTATGACAAAAAATTCATTGTGACATCGTGCCACATGGGCCATCGTGCCATGTTTTTGCCATCATGTGTCATGATGGTGAAAATGCCATCGTGCCATGTTTTTGCCATCGTGTCATCATGCCATCGTGCCATGTGGCATGATGGCAGAAAATCCATCATGCCATTTTGCCATCGTGCCATGTGCCCATCGTGCCACCTAGGGTTTTTCATAAAAGGGTAAAATTGGAAAAAAAAGGAGGGGTGTATTTAACAATTGTGTCATATTTGAAAACGTGGGGAGTGGTGAACTTAAAAAGTGGGTGTACTCATAAAAAAAGGGGTGCCAATAGCGCCACCTTATATATGATTGGTATTATATGTGTGCTTCTATATAGATTATATTATTATGTATTATATTTTTAGTTTTATTTGATTTATTAGATATATATATATATATATATATATATATGGAGGATCAAGTGTGACGATGTCTCTAGGTGAGACACAATGGACTAATCTCAACCACCCCGCACTATTAATCAATGGGTATGATTTAAGGGATACAAAATATATTAAAATATTAATTTAATCAACATAAGGGTAGTAGGGTAAAATAACATAACAAGGTAGTTACAAACATGGAATCAAATCACTTTCTCTCTGATACATCTCCCAATCTCATCTCTCTCTCTCTCTCTCTCTCTCTAATTCCTCCATTAATGCAAATAAAAAAAACTGTGAAGAACTCAAAAATTACAGTTAATGAAAATTACAAAGAAAAAGCAAGAAAAATTGGTGCAATATTACAGAGAAATAACAAACAGTGAGTTCGAAACATGATGATGAATCATCAATCGTGGAAAAAACTCTATCCAACAACATCAATGGTGTAGACATCGATGGAGAACTCGAAACTGACCATTAACATGAACTCTTAAAAAGCTGTAATTTTCACAAATCAGACGATGCATAGATACTTATGAAACGATGCACAGATACTTATGAAACGATGCATATATTTGTAGGATATTACATATTTGAAAATATGCAACAAAAATCAACTAAAGATGCATTATGTGAAAACTATCTATGCAACGTAAAAAAACTAATATGTAGTACAATATACCCAACTATGCAAGGCGTCATAAACTATGCAACAAAATCAACTAATTATGCATTATCTAGAAACTATCTATGCAGTGTGGAATAACTAAATATGCAGTATATTATGTAACATCCCATTTTCATAATTTCCAAAAACCAACATCCCATTTTCATAATTTCCAAAAACCAACATCCCATTTTCATAACGAAATATGTATTATATTGAACCTATTTATGCAGTGTAGAATAACTAAATATACAATACGTTATATTCAATTATGTCTTGTTTTCGTAAAATAATGCCAACAAAACAACTAAATATACGTTATTTGATAGCTAATTAAGCAGTAGAAGAACCCTAACTATACTGTAAAATAAAAATACTTGGAAAGAAAACTGTTTCCTTAAATTACGCTACTAAATCCGGCAGTTTCAACCTCAGCCCATAAAAACAGTTTCAAAAAGTCAAACATACCAGAAAACCCGATGGGACCACTAATTTGAATTACAAAATTACAACATTACCCTTAAAATCAGCGAAAATTAGGAAATAATTAAAAAAAACTTAATTAATCACATCCCTTCATTTTTAAAAATCAATGGGTAAGATGAGTCCACACTGTCTCACCTAGGGAGGGTGGTCTAATTTGAACCAAATCATATATATATATATATATATATATATATATATATATAGGAATAAGATCAAATGAGACCAAATAATTAGAGTGAGACAGTGTGGACTAATCCTGGCCACAAATCTCAAATTTTAGATGGTTGGGATTTTTCTAATTTAATAATTATTTTCGTTTTATTTTAAAGCTGAAAAGGCCAGGATTTGTTAGTCCAAGTGGCTACGATAATCTAGAGGGGGTGAATAGATTATGCCGATTTTTCACAAATTGCCCTCTTTTTCGAATGAACACGTAATTGACAAGAATATAAATACGGAAATTGAACAACACTCGATGATTTATAGTAGTTCAACCCACCTAGGGCCTAATCTACTACCACCCCGGTATATCCGAAGTGGATTTCAAAAAGAAAAGAAGATTTTATTAATTACCACAATTAATACAACACCACCTTTGAAGATTACCACAATCTTCTTACAACACCTTCAAGGAGATTACCACAATCTTCCTTCAACACCTATGAAGAGTACCACACTCTTCAACACCTAAGATCACCCAAGTGTGTTCTTACCACAAGAACACAAACAAGGATATCTTGTTTTGGATGATTGAAAAATTCAAGATTACAACTCAATAATTGAAGTATACAAACTTTGAGTGCAAGTGTAATCAAGAAGGAAAAGCCTAGACCTCAAGATAGTGCAAGTGCAAGAACTAGGCTATTACAACAAGAGTATAAAAATGAAAGCTTGAGAATTTGCAGATTTCTTGTTGTGTATTATGCTTGTATGTGTTATGTCTTGTGTCTTCAATTCATCCTCTATTTATAGGAGAGTCTTCACCAACATAGGCTCCTTCTTCTTCACTTTTGTCTACAAAAAGAGGATCACAAGATGTAGAAATATTGTACAAAAATGAAAAGTAAATCTTGCTGATAAGGATTGCAACGGTTGAATTTGTCTTTGTCAAAAATTACATAGGTGAATGGGTTGCCTGTATAAGATTTCGAACGTTTGAATGAAAATAGTGCGATCTACGGTAGGGGTTGCGGGGTGCGGCAGGTCGGGGGTGTGATCGGTCGCCCTAGGGTGCAACCGGTCGGCTCCCTGCTTGACCGGTCCCCCTGCTCCAATTTTTCAAGTCTGCAAGTTCTGTTTCATCTGTGCGATCTTCAGGTACCGGTCGACCTCCAATTTTAAATGTTGTCCGATTTTTATCAAAAATAAATTTCAAGAAATACTCCAAAAAAATAGTAAAAACATTTTAAATCACTTGGGAGTATTTTGACAACATTTATAAACATAGTTTTGGTGCAAAAAACCAATTTAAACAAAACCATCAAAAGTGTTGTCCATTTTTATCGAAAAATAAATTCTAAGAATACTCCAAAAATTAGCAAAAATATTTTAAATCATTTAGGAGTATTTGGACAACATTTATTAACATTGTTTTGGTAACAAAACTTATTTAAACATAATCATCAAAATCTTGATAAAAATATTTATCTAACAGGATTGTCATTACACAATTACATAATATCAGTTTAATTTGGAAACTGAATAATTTGTTTCATCTCCCCCGCCAAAACCGTAGGCTTGGAATGGAGAGGCATAGCATGGGGTAGATGGTGGATTTGCAGGCGGTGGTGGACGACGGAGGTTGGGCGGAGCTAACGGGCGGTGTTATTTTTTTAATTTCCTCTGTTTTAAATAGGAACAATCCGACATTTCAAATTCAGTCCCTCTAATTATTACATAAATTAAAGAAGATAATTAATTACTGAAAAAGTTTTCACTCTCAGCGCGTATGTAGGTATACGAGATGAACTGCCTCTGCAAGTTTGAAATCTTCGATTCGTTTCGCCAGAAAGCGGGCGTCCTTTTTTTTAAGGTTTTTCTTGGTTAGTACTTTTTGCTGGATGGATAAGCGGGTGCACGAAGTTTGGAAGGGTAACAATGTGAGATTCGGTTTTCACTTTTTCTTTTTTTTTTAACTTTAATTTTATGGCTTCTGTTTGATTTTGTGGGTTTTTTTTTATGCTTTTAGGTTAGCTTCATATGTTGATGGTGTTTGAAGAAGACAATGATGACGTGGAGAAAACAAGGGCCTACTAGGAGACAGTGAAGATTATTGTACACTTATATTTTTCGATGTATACTTAGATGTGTTTTGCTGTATAAATAGTTAAATTTTGATGTATGTATTTATGTTGTTGTATACTTATATTTTTTGTTGTTGTATATTTACATGTGTTTTGCTGTATACTTATATGTGTTTTGTTGTACACTTATATTTTTGTTTGACAATTGTAACACGCAGTACAAATATGTTAAATATACATCATAATAGTGTTAAATATACATTAAATATATGTTAAATATACAGTACAATAATGAGCGTGATTTTCTCTCTCTATAATTGATTTTACTTAATACACGATCCCCACATGTTAATGAGTGTGATTCTCTCTCTCTCTCTCTCTCTCTCTCTCTCTCTCTCTCTCTATAACTGGTTCTTTGATTCACGGTCCCCATATGTTTTTGTTTGACCATTATAATACGCAAAAAAATAGTGTTAAGTATACAACAAAATATGATGATAAGTGTACATCATCTTGCATGGCGGAAAGCACATGCGTGATTTTCTCTCCGGTAGCGATTTTCTCTCCCCACGTGATTTTTCTCTCCTAATAACTGATTCCATATTTGGATGGTCCCCCACATGTTTGTTTTGACAATTATACCCTTATTTTGCCTTAATTAAATGTTTAATGTAATTTTAACCCCTATTTATCTTAGCCATTGATATAGATTAGGGAGGGTTGAGATGAGTCCACATTGTTTCACTATAATATGTGGTCTCATTGTATCCTCCCCCTATATATATAATACTATTGAATTGGGGTTGATCAGTATTTTTTGCAATGATAGTATTATTTTACAAACTAAACGAGCTTGGACATAAGCTCGCGAGTTTATAAACGAACATGCTCGCGAACTCAACTAAACGAGTTGATTTCGAACACAGGCTCAAGAACATGTTCACGAGCTCAACTAACGAGTTGAGCTCGAACCTAGGCTCGCGAGCCTGTAAACAAACATGTTCGCGAGCTTTCGAAACAAATATCTGCATGCTTGAGTTCGGCTCGATTAAAAATTTGAACTTAGATTTTAGGCTCGAGTTCCACTCATTAAGCCTGGTGAATGATCTCGAATGAACATTTTTTTGAACCGAGACCCGAATAGCTCGCGAGCAGCTTGGGTCAATTGCAGCTCCAACAACAGGGGTGTAAGGACATAGATCAAGTTTTAATACTTTGGGGGCATTTTTCAAAAATACCCCCGATGGAGGGGCAACTTCTCAAATTTCCCAATTTAAAACTGAAAAGTGGGCTATCATCATTTTTGTTTTTTCCTTAATAACCTAAATGTCCATGTCGGTCCCATCTAGGGATGAAAATCGAACCAAGTTAAGTCCATCTTGGTTCTTAACTTGATACTCGTCTTGATATCAATCGTTAAAAGCTCATTTAAGTTCGGTTCGTTGATATAACGAACCAAACTTGAATACAATTTTTTGTTGGTAAAATAAAAATCTCGGCTAGATTAGTAAAAATTAGCATAATATACGTAAAAATATCAAGCTATTCGAGCTCGATTCATATTCGGCTCGACTAAAAATCGTTAAAGCTCGATTCGACTAACAATCAAACCAAGCTCAAACACAATATTTGAAGCTCAATAAAAATTCAAACAAGCATGAACAATACAATGTTTGGTTCAACTTGCTTCGCTTACACCCCTAGCTCCGTCAATAGTGGGAGAAAACGCCGGGCCTCCCCATGGTTTGTCCTTATGTCTGTCGCAGCTTATATACACTCGACATATACATTTCGGATTTGACCAACCTTCATCCAATTTAAAAAAGAAGAGAGAAAAGAAAAGGAATAACAAAACACCTCTTACCTTTCAACCTTTCAGGTACACTCAACAAATTATGGTATACACATAGCCACTAGAAGTAAACAATTAGTACAAGAAAAGAAGTAAACAAATTATACTGTGCATCTTTTTTTGCCTTTCAAATCCTCAGTTTGAATTCTCACTACAAAGAATCAAAGTGGGCTTCTCAGTAGGAACATCAAAAGGAGCCTGGAGAGGCTCCAACGAATCAACTATGTCTCGCATTAGAGGCCTTGCTTTCGGATTGCGGTTTAAGCAATGGTAAGCTAGCATGGCTGCTTTCTGGAAACCCTTTACAGGATAATCTCCTTCAAGTCTTGGATCAACAATGTTGAGCAATTTCTTCTTTTCTTTGAGCAAAGGGATGGCCCATTCTGTAAGATTCTGTTCCCGGGCAGGTCTTGATCTATCCAAAGATTTTCGGCCAGTTAGAAGTTCGAGAAGAACGACTCCATAGCTATATACGTCACTCCTAGGAGTAAGGTGGCCTATGCAATCAAGAGAAATGTTGTTCATGAAATGCAAACTCATAAATGTATGGATAATCACAAAAGCTACCTATAAGGTTTGGGGTAATTACAAAAAAATTCACAGATATTTCAAAATTACAAAAAGCCTCATCATGTTTGATTATGTCTTAAATTTAATGGGGTAACTGTAATATTTCTATGATATTAAAATATCATTGGGGTTTGACCTCAAGAGTCAAGGGGATTTTTGTATTTTTTAAAAACCTCTGGAGTTTTTTGTAATTAGCCTAAACCTTAGGGCTTTTTTTTTTTGTAACTATCTCTAAATGTAATGAGTTAGAGGTGCTAAGAGTAGGTATACAGTCTCTTACAGTGCATACATTTTGAAACTAATCGTCAATAGTCGAATACCTGTCATAATGTATTCTGGTGCGGCATAGCCATATGTTCCCATTATGCGAGTAGAAACATGGGATTTGTCTCCTTCTGGCCCATCTTTAGCTAGGCCAAAATCAGAAAGTTTTGCATTGTATTCCTGTTTAGTGTTCATGTGTCATAAAATGGTGTGAAGTGATTGATATATATTAACGGGATAATTACAAAGAAACCCGTGAGGTTTAAGGCAAGTACAAAAGTAAAAAAAAAAAAAAGAGAAGTTTCAAAATTACATAAACCCAATTGAGGTTTGACTCCATCTTACATTTTGCCCCAACATTAGTTCACCCGACAGAATTAGCCGACGTTTACAACTAAATCACTCATTTTCTAAATATTACAAATTGCCCCAACTTTCGTCTGGTTGTTTGTAATATTTAAAAAAGTTGAGGGATGTAATTGTAAATGTAAGACGAAAAGTTTGACTTATTTGTAATATTTAGAAAAGTTGAGGGATGTAAATGTAAGATACTTGATATCAAGTCAGCAAATTCTGTCAGTTCCACTAATGGTTGGAGTAAAAATATAAGACGAAATCGAACATAAGGGGGTTCCGTAATTTGAAATTCCTCTGGACTTTTCTGTAATTACTCCAAACATCAGGACGTTATTTGTAATTATCCCTATATTAACAGTGTGCATAGACTACATTTATTTACTTTTGGCTGATTATAATAGCGCCTACTCAACTTGGTTCAAGGTAGGTTTTCATCGTCTAACCTCGTCTAACAAAATGTTAGATGTCTTAAAATCACGGTAGATGACAGGTTTCTCTGCTTCGTGCAGAAAAGCAAGCCCCTTTGCTGCACCGAATGCTATCTTCATTCTAGTGGACCAAGGAAGAGGAAGCAACACTCCTGTACAAGTATAGGCATCTAATCAGGGACAAAAAAACTTAAAAATCACATAGAAGCTTAGGAGGCTGTTAAGAAACTTAAAACTAGGATCTTATGGATGCAATGCTGATGCACTTGACAGCTAAGCAGTTAAAGAAAACAATATTAGTAGTTACATGGTCATATGTGAAACATTTGAATTTGAAAAAGCATGCTAAAAGCTGTCTAAAAACCCAAGAGATTGTATATAAAGCCTCAGAGAGCGACGACTACAAAACTTTACTGGTTTTGCTCTCTTTGGCTGTTTATCTGAATTTTAGCTGTGGTGGTGTGAGGAATAGGAACTATACACACGGACTTGCTCAAGAAAATGAACCAAGTTTGAAGGACATATGCTTAGGGAGTGTTTGCAAATACTATTGCTTTTGGAAGAAGTGATTTATTGCCGTGGAAGCGGCAAGTATTAGAAGTTGGTAGTGTTTGCAAATAGAAGTTGAAAACTGATTAAATATAGAACGAGTTTGATGGAGAACAGAGGCGGGGCTAGACATTTAATAATGAAAATTTAGAAATATTTGGAGGGCCACATCACACAAGGAATAGCCCCTGATGGAGGTGTTGTAAAAATACTTTACTTGCCTGTAATAGTCAAACCAGAAGCATAATCAGAAAACTATGCACCCCACCCCTGCTACTCAATTCTGATTAAATGAAGCAGAATCTGGTATTTGCAAACACTAAAATGTGATTCTTTTTCAGTGTTCCTTAATAAGGAGTGGGACTGTAAAAGGTAATCAAACACACAGAAGGTTATATGGGCCTTATGACATGGTAAAAATGAGTAAAGGTTTACAACGGCACGATGATTCTTCGTTCCAGCCAGCCGTATTTTGACATTTTTCTTCATTCCACTAGTTATACAATCAATTTTGAATTCGCAACATCTGAAGATAAAAATTGAAAAACGTGAGAAATGTGTACTTACTAGAAAATAGATTGTTTTCAACACTACCCCGTGGCATGTACTCGTATATTAGTACTCGGTGTTCGTCTTCGCAACAATACCCAATCAACTTCACTAGATTCGGATGAGACAGCTGCCCCAGAAAGATGACTTCAGCCTGAAACATAACAGATGGTCAGGCTTGAAAATATCAAGAATTCTAGAAGTTATTCAGAACAAGTGAAAGTTAATGGATTTACCAGCCATTCCCTATGACCTTGATAACTGTTATCTCCGTCATGAACCTTAACAGCAACTGTAATCGGTTGAATTCCTTCTCGTAAATCTTCAGAAATGTACCCTTTGTACACATTTCCGAATCCACCACCACCCAGCATGTAGTCTTGTCTGAAATTTCCAGTAATGGCCCTTAGCTCGTTGAATGTGAAAACGGTCAACGGATTTGCTGCCATACTACGACGAAGGTCTTCCACTTCTTCAGGATTTGATGGTAGTTTATTGTCATTCTTTCTCACTTTTTCTGACGGACTTTGATGATCCTTTGGAGATTCTACATGAAACCAAAATACATAATAAATTAAGTATCAGATGTATAAAAAATGCTAAGTTTTTCCTTAAGCTGTACAAATGAATAAGCGATGGATGAAAAAATCATTTCTCCACCAAAATAACTACTAAAAATTGCTTCAGGGTTTAGCAATGGTTATTAAGTGTAAAAATGGAAGCATGAATCAGAAAAGCGTTCAACTAAAGAAGGTTCAAAGATTCTGAAAAAGGGAATACAAAGATAAAAAAGCATAACCCTTTCGTAATTGTCCGCCAAAAAAAGGGAAACAGGAAAGAACAAAAACAAAGAAAAAATTAAAGACGTCGAATAAGGCAATTGACATCAGTGTCATTCTGGGATTTTGTTTAAACTTTGAGATGAATGTTAAACTAGGACAATAATTGAACAAGAACATGCAAAACATATTAAATGAAACAGAATGGAACCTCAAAATTAGGACAAAAGATTAAGGTTGAAAGAGTGATACTGTCCACTGCAGAGAAGGAATCGCAATAAGAATTGGATAATGGAAACTTGTAAATTTACAAAAAAACAATAATGATAAAAATAGAAATAAAAATACAAGCAAACAAGACAAGGAAAAAGGAAGATAAACAAAAAGGGAAAATTAGAAAATTGGTCCTCTAAGTTGGCCTGTTTGAAAATTAGCCCTCTAAGTTATAAAATTTCAGAAATTTCGTCCGATTTTGACCGAAATTTTTTCAATCCACCGGAATTTGCTGACTAAGATCTAAAACGGCGTCGTATGAGCACAATTCTCTTTCAAAAGTATGCAAAACATCACCTTCACGCCGACACCATAAAATCATCTTAGGATTATCAATCGTCAAGAAGTCCGTGCATTTGCGTGTGAAAACGGCGCAAATGCGGACTTCTTGGACGATTGATATCTGGGAAGATGATTTTATGGTTGTCGGCGTCGAAATGTGATGTTTTGACAAGCTTCTTGAAGAAGAATTGTGATCTTCGTCGCTGCAGACGACGTTCGATCCTAGTCGATAATTTTCGGCAGATTGAAAAATTTTCGGTCAAAATCGGACGAAATTTCTCAAATTTTATAACTAGAGGACTAATTTTCAAAAGCAGCCAACTTAGAAGACCAAAAGTCTGAAAATTCATAACTTAGAGGACTAATTTTCAAACAGCCAACAGATGACCAAAAGTCTGAACAGCCAATTAGAGGACCAATTTTCTAATTTTCCCAAACAAAAATATTGTCACACCAACACAGAAGAGAATATAGGACATGGAGACAGTCAGCCGCATAAGATAATACCTACTTTAGTATCTTTCTGAAAAGTATGATCTTCTTTACAAATTATTTCGAATATTCATCAAATTCAGCAGCAAAGAAGCTTGAAGAACAGGGTATCATAAACAAAACAAACAAACAAAAACAAACGAGGGTTTATGATATTTCGTCTCATTTATTCAGTAAATACTAATATATGACTAAAATACCAATCAAGGTTACATATTATTAGAAGAAAAACGTGGAGTTGTTCACATCAGCCAAACAACAAGAATGAAAAAAACTGAAGAAAAAAAAAAAGGTCACCTGATTTTGCATTGGAAGACACTCTGTACACTGAGCGTTCCCACCCACACCAGCAATTCCCCATTATACACTAAACAAAGAGACACCCAAAAACCCCAACTTTTCAATAGCTCAAACAACAACAGATAACCAAGAAAAACAAAGCAAAAAAACAAACACTAAAAAGGGGAGAAAAAAGAGAGACCCTGAATGTGAAAAGAGTTTAAAAGAGTGAGCGAAAGAATGGTAGTTGTGTTGATGGCAATGATGTTTGTTTTTAGGCAGAATAGAGTAGAGTATTATAGTATTCTGTTTTTGTTTTTATGATTACTTTTTGTTGCTGTTCCTTTTGCACACTGCTTGAGTTGGTTGGGTTAGTGCGCCTCGCATATTGATACCCACCAATCCTTTTCTATCTTTTTCTTCATTCCCTTTTGTTTTAGCGTGCGCAATGGCAATGAATCCATCATCCATCCCCTTTTTTCTCTTCTACATTCTCACGCCTCCTCCTTTCCAAATTTGTAATTAATTAATTAATACTACTCCTCCCTCCATCCTATAAACAACCCGAATTTTCAATAAGCCATCGTTCAAGTTCGGGATTAAGATAGTTTGAACATGTTTATAGGAGACCTTTGATGCAGATGCGGCGAATGCAGAGAATCACTTACAGAAATCAAAACACAAATCAAAAGAGGCGAGTAGGCTAAAAAGACTTAGAAAGAAGCTATTAAACAAGATACGTTATACCTAGAAATAAATGGAAATATGGCTTATGACCGTAAACGATGGCGCGATATGATCCGTATAGCCGACCCCACGTAGTGGGATTAAGACTTAGTATGTTGTTGTTGTTGCATCGTTCAAGTTCGGGGCACATCTCAATTGGTTGTACATTAACATTGTTGTCTTGCTTTAAGTAGCAAAGTGGGTTTGAATTGCACTCGAAAACAACAGGGGACAACATTGCATTGGGTCCCTTAGTGCGCAAAAGTGAACATACCTTGTTGGGAACTTAGGTTAGTTGAGAGTTGAGACACATCCGATATTTAATAACTTGGGCTAGTTGAGACACGTCCGCGATTTACATCCTTCAGAATGTAGGAACCGGTCTTCAGAATCTACGGACGAGTTCTGCCTGTTCTTGGGATCCAGAATTAGTCCGACAAAGTAGGAACATGAGACATAAAAAAAAATGGATTTTTCATATTTTTATAGGTTTGCTACAAAAATAGGGGTAGATGGGATATTCTATTGCAAAATAGTCTTTTATCTCCCATTCCACCGCAAGAATGATTGAAACTTATATATAACTACCATATTAATTTCGAAGAATAAATCAAGCCTAAATTGTGGGTTTTTCATATGGTAGTTGTTATACACGTGTCAATTATTCGTACGATGAAATAAGAAATGAGCACTTGTTGGATATTTTGGCTCACATAATAATTGGCCCATTATGTCTCAATATTCCTTACCTCTTTGCTAAGCCGAAAACCAAGTAGTCGGCCCACTATGGTTTAACCCGGGTCTGAGGAAGTCGGATCGGGGTACTCATTTTATAAGTCAACAGATCCCGACCTCTCCTCTAAACCGTTAGATCTATCCTCTTGATCCTAGCCATTCATTGACCCTATTAAAATCTCCTACAGAAACCCTAGGTCTCACCTCTCGAATTCTCTCTCTATAAAACCTTACCTCTCGTATAATTTCTTTGTGATTTCTAGTTAGATCTTAGTAGATCCTAGTATGTGTTCTTCGTTCACAGCCTTTGTGTGCGTTTACGAAGATTTGGGAGTTTTAGGGTTTCTGTGGGTTGAGATTTGTGCTTCTTCAAGGTTGGATCTAGGGTTTCTGGATGGAAACTAGTGGTGTTCTTTTGTAAGCTGGTCTTGGTGCTGCGCTTGTGACGGTTGGTGGCCTTTGTTGTTTCTGTATGACCAACTTTGGGTGGTTTAGCAACTTGAGCCGAACTATTCTCAGATATCGAGATTGGGGTTTTTGCCCTAAATCGGTGTTATATTTTACTTTCTGTTTTTACTTTTGTTCTTTACTATTTTTTTCCTAGTTTTTGGTCAATAATTAGTTATCCCTGTCCCATAGGATTATTGACTTGTAATATATGTTTCTATCTTATGATAAATAGATACCCAACAACACTATTTTGCAATAGAAGATTCCATTAGTAATTAAACCAAAGAAAAAAAAAATCCCTCTTATAGCAAGAGATGATGTTATTTTTAGCAGTATCTAAAAAGAAAACGACATTATTATTTATAAAATGGAAGTTGCAGCAGCGTCTTTACCCTTTTTTTTTCACGTTTTAATTATTTAGTTATTTGTAGGTGCCTAATACTTTAGACTGGTATATGTAACCACCTTACCTACTTATTTAATTAAAAATTGCTCTAATAGGAGATACATAATTCTAATATATGAAATAAACTTTAAGTTAAAGATCACACAATGTCATCAATATGGAAATAGATGCTATCGCGCACTCAAGAATTCAGTAGCTCCTTAACTTTAATTCTTGTTTTTTTGTATTGTTTCTAGATTAATATATGCCCAAAAAGTGGAGGGGAAAAAAAGGAATCTTCATTAAATTTGGAAAACCAAAAAGAGAAAGGTTAATCAGAATTTCCCTTTCTCTCTCTTTTTTTCAATTCCTTTTTTTGATTGAACTATTTTCCATTAATTTCATCTCATATTTTAATGCATAAATGATCATGAGTAATATCAAAAAATAGAAAAGTTAGAAAGGGATAGGGATTAGGGTTGTAAAAGAAGCGAATCCTTTTGATTCGATTCGGTATTCGAATTCGTGTATTGACATTCGAATTCGAAAAATTAGAATAAAAATCTAAATAAGAATATTTATTTAGATTCGCACATTATGCGAATACAAATATGAATACCATTATATCCGATTCGAGTATTCGAAAGAACTAGTAATCCCGCACGTGCGTTACACATGTATTTTTATTTTAATATTATTATTTTATCATCCAAATAACTATTAACATGAATGAGTATTTATTACTTTATTTTTATAATAATAATTATATAAGATAAATAAAACAAAAATTTATCTATCAAAGATTCGAAGTTATAATTTTAACTAAAAATTTAAATGTCAAATTCATCTCGTTTATATTTCTCAATCTACGTTTATCTCTATATTATTATCCAATCTCTCTCTCTCTCTCTCTCTCTCTCTCTCTCTCTCTCTCTCTCTCTCTCTCTCTCTCTCTCTCTCTCACACACACACACACACACACACACATACACACACAATAGTTATACATACACACACATGCATATATATATATATATATATATATTTGTGAAACATGTACATTCCAATTGAACTTGTATTAATTGTTAAAGAAACACTAATACTTCGATCACATTGTTAATCTATACTTTTCTTAACAAAAACATGATATAAATTTATCAAGTTTTCATAAAAAATGTTTATGAATTACAAATTATCAAATGAAGTTTAAGTGTCAGAAGTATTTTTGTTGGATTAATCTCTCTGACCATAGTGAATATCGATGTCATTGCTAGACCTGAAAAATACAATAAAAAAACATGAAGTAGCTTTCTTGAAGTAATATAATAAAAAAACATAATAACTTGATTTTTTCACGTATTCAACCCTTATAGAATGAAGCTTCGGCAGTCGATAAAATGAAAGAAAGCTTATTCATATGTGATTAGTAGTCAACAGTATCGAATGCTAAGAAAACATCTAACAATATATAATATCAAATATTGGAAATATAAATATTATTATTGTTATATCAAATTATAATCTAAAATAGTTATAGTTTTATTTTAGTATATTCATTTTGTATTTAGTGTTGTCCAGTTGAATCTTAACATTAAAATGGTAAATAACAATTTGTTAATTTTTCTGCAATTAATGTAAATATATCTTATTTACAGGCATCTTGTCAAAAATTTTATAAGTTTTAACTAAAATAATATTATATCATATACTATTTTTTCTATATTTAGTTATGTAATTTTTGTTAATTAGATTGTAATTAAAAACAAATATATTAAATCTCATATATCGATATTTTAATTGAGAGTTTATTTATCTCATATTGTATCCATTATATTGTGGCAAGTAACACATTCTACTTTTTACCATAATTAATTTCATAATTATTGTCAATTCAACCTAGAAATTGGAATTATCTCTTAATCAGATAAGTGGTAGACAATATTTTCTTTCACAAATCTCCCTATCCAACTCATTCAAAAACATGTTATAGTACATACACAACTTGCTAATATTTCTATAAATAATTTCGAAATTTAATTTTGTAATTTAATAAGCTCAAATTATACATATTTTATTTGTTAATGTATAAATAGATTAATTAATATATATGTATATATGTATTATAGTTATATTAATTAATATAGATATATATCTTATCTATATACATCTTGTTAATATTTCTATAATTTTAACTGAAATAAGATTATACATATGATATTTGTTTTCTATAATTAGTCCGCAATTTCGTCAATTAAACTTCATTACAAATTAATTTTAGTGTGATAAAACATAAATGTAGTAAATCTTATAATTCAAACTTGAGAAATTTATTTCCATAGAATTATAAGCAGATTGTATATAAAAAAATACAATGATAAGGCGTGAAAATCAAACTTCTGCCATTATATATGCGGAAAAAACCAAACCAATAAAATCATCACATAAATAATAGGAAAAAAAATCAATACTATAACAATAATAATAATCAAAAAGTCAGTATCAGGAATAATTAAAAATAAAAGAAATATAATTCAAAATATAATTTTAAAAAATACAACAAAACTATCAGAAATAATAAAAAAAAGAAACATTTTTATTAAACTCACCAAAAACATCCATAAAAATCTACAATATAGTTTATATAAAAACTCTTGTTTAGTGTAGAATCTGAGTTCAATATTGTCAATGTTGGCGGGATATTTGATGAAGACGGTAATAGAGGGAACGTAAAGATGAAGCTATATTTGGTGGTTATGCTTCGAATTTAGGATCAATAATATAGAAGTGTGTCTCTAAAACAATTTAAGTAGTATAAATATAAGAGGATTCAATATAAATAATAAGCTGCAAAAAAAACTCTCAACAAAATCAATTGTTAATTCAATGGTAAAAGATACGAAGATTTTAAGGGCATCTCCCTTTAATTATTCTGCCGAATAGAATAAAAAAATTAATTATCCACTGAGCAATTTAGGAAAGTTTGAATAGTTACTTGGACAAAAAAGCAATTAGTACTTAAAACTTGATTAATAGTATACAAAAAAAAGTCACCGTCCGCTATTGAAACAAAGACTATATATATTTTTAAAAATATGAATAATATATATATATATGAATAGATCTGATCGTCAAAAATCATAGTAATAATAACAATAATGACTTTAATAATATTAATTAGCTATAATAATAGACTATATATTTTTTTAAATATAAATAATATATAGATTGATTGATCGTACATAATCACTTTTGGAATTAAGTAGGAATACCATATATAATATTTTCCTAATTTATATACCTATAGAGTAGGAATATCATTTACAATATTTTTATAATTTTTACATATAAAGTAGGAGTATTATTTATAAAATTTTCCTAATTTACATACATAGAAAGTAGGAATACCATTTATTAACACTTTCCTAATTTATATACAAAATATTTGAACAAATCAAGATCAACGGTTAATATTGTACAATAAAATGTTCCCGAAGATAAAAAGTAAAATGAGCGGGAAAAATTTTATTTCGGACTTCTGCTATTATATATATATAGATAATATATATATATATATTTATATTTATATTTATACAAATCACTTATATGTAATCCTTATAGATATAAGTATATATTTATTTAGGTGGACTATTAATATATAATAAGCTATCTATCCACTTATAAAAGGCCAAAACTAATAAGCCCATATATAATTATATTCTTGTAGTATATTTTTTATAGACTAGGCAATACACCTCTTTCTGTTCATATATTTGGTGATTAATATGTTGTTGATGTATTTAAGAATTTCATGACACAGAGTTATTATTTAGATTATAATTGTTGTTGCAATCTAATCAGATATTGTAGGGAAAAAATATAATATAGGTTAGAAATTCGAATACGAATATTCGAATAGATTCGTATGTATTCGAATATATTTCAAATAAGAATAAAAATCATTTTTTATATTCGAAAAATAAAAGAATATGAATAAGAATATTATCTAAATGAGTCGAATAAGAATAGAATATCTTGATATTCGACTCGATTTGATTCGTTTACACCCCTAATAGGGATTGCATGGATGGTCATGAGTAAATCCAAGTCTGGTTACACAGTAAATTTTCTATTCCAAGCTATATATATTATCTCATATTTTGGGATGTCAATGGAGTGATTGGGTACATACTTGAAGACGCATATCTGTCCCCCCCCCCTCATAGGGATGGGGCGATCCACTGCAAGACAGGACAAAATGGGTCTACCCATATAGAATTAAAAAATTATTATTCTATCATAAAATATACCATAATTCAAATAAAAATAAAATAAAAAGAAAATAAACCAGAAAAATAAATTATTATAAAGTTGTAATACATTTATAAGCCTATTTATAAGTTTTTATATTGTATTTTGTTTTATTAACGCATATTAGTTCTAAAAATTGTTATTATCAATATATATATATATGTGTGTGTGTGTGCGCGTGCGTGTGTGTGTATGTGTGTGTGTATGTTGGATATAATATTAAGCACATGAAAATTACTTTATCTTATATATTATTTATGTAAAATATATATCAAATATATTTGAAAAAATGAAAATGTTAACATTGTGGGACATGGGAGGGCCCTGTACCCGCGAGGAGAAAGTGATACACATGTCTGCTGATGTGGTGATAACACTTTATTCTTCAAGATTCTGAGCTGGAAGTCTACAATTAAAATGGATCACTGCCTGCAACACAACAAGTCATTAGGGCGCCGTGATTTTTCCCGGCGATAACCCTATGATACTCAAGTCAGATTAGAGAGCCAAATAGTAACTAGAATTCATAAGACTAGATGTTGTAAAATGAATTCCATACCTTGGAAATGGAATTGGAGGCGATACTTATAGTATCTAAGAGCCTGAATTATTATATGGTGGTATATGGTGAATGGACCATGTGGCCCATAAGTAAAATTCTTGTTGGACTCCATTATATTTGATGTTTGGGCCTTTTAATATATATGATCATAATAAAAATTATGTTGAGCCCATCATAAGCCCCCCACTCATGGTTAGACTTTGTACTGTTAGTGTGACCATGAGTATATTCTGACTCGATTATATCAATATTAATAAGTGTAAATTGAATTAAATAAGGTGATTTGAATCAAATATGAGGAAAGTTGACACTAGAAACCCATTCCAAATATATATATCTCCCTTCAAATAATTATTAAGAATTTGAGAAAAGACAAAAGTTATTGATAACTGAAAGCCATCACGAAAATTTACTCCTTTTCAATATTTACGTAAATGGGCCATCATTGAATTAATGTTACAATATGAATTAAAGTTAATTGTGGTAGAAAATTAATATAATTTGAATCAATTAAGGATAATGATATTATCTTTTTACCATAAATATTTCAATATCAAGAATCATGACCAACAATCAAGTTGCTATGAAATATTTGACCAAAATTAACATTTTCACCTAATTATAAAAAGTCAAGGAAGCTAGAAATTAAACTATTTTTTTTTTGAAAAAATAACATCAAACTTCCCTAACGATTCTTGAGGCTTTTGAAAGAATAACCCCCACCTTCCAGAAGTTTTGAAAATGAGTTCCCAATGTTAGTTTTAATTGATAAATGCTTTGAACTTCATAATATATATACACATATATAATAATATTATTTATTTATTTTACTTATCTTTGCAAAACTCGATCAAAAATCTACTTTTTGTTGTGTCATGATTGAACGGTGGAAATGAATAAGCCAATAATTAACAAATTGGTTGGCCCGACACCTTATATAGCGAACCCCCCATTTTTGACGAGTTGACAAATGATTTCTCTTGACCAGGCAGATATATCGACTTGCTTCCTGAATCAGTTGAACCCAATTCGAGAGGTTGAAACGTTCGTAGACCAAAAAGTGGCAAAACACAATGTTCCTACACCATTTGTTGCTTTTGGGCGTACTCCTATGGTTGGTGAGAAAGTGACTGAAGTTGCAGAGGTTGATGCGACAATGTCCAATGTTATTTTGGCCTCTCCTGGTGGTGGTCCAGTTGATCTTACTTGTTTAAAAGGTTGCTCGCCAGAAAGAATAGAGGATATCCTCAATCTTCCTGAATATACTAATGAAGCTTGGGATGATGCTGAGCCGAACGAGTCAAGCAATGGCTCTTCCGAGTCGGGCGAAAATAGAGATTTTCTCGAAAGCATGGAAAAAAATAAAAGAATGCTCTTCTACCGATGATAATGCATCACAGGAAGCGTTAGATTCCAATTCTGGGGATCAAGTCCAATCCAATATCATCGAAGATTGTGACACAAATTTGAATTTGGAGGATTTGAAGACATTACATAAAAAACTTTTGTTGTCCTCTAGTTATCGACTCATACTTCCCTCCATTGGCCAAAGAATTAAATCCCCTTCTACTAGTTATCTTATTGTTTATATGATCTATTTTACAAGTGGATTCAATATTCTCCATAGACCACTTATGGTAGAAGTGCTTCGTAGTGTGGGTTTATGTCTTTGCCATATCCCCTCCTTTGATCTGTAGTTCTTCGCAAAGTATTGGTGTAGCACTCTCTCGCCACGCTTATATCCCCAATTGCCTCTCCTATTCCTTCTGGGGCTGGAAATTTCACCTTCATATGATAAGTTGATGCCACCGCACGAAATAGATTCAAACTAGGTCGCCCTAAGATAACATTGTATGTAGAGGGGGCCTTGACTACCAAGAACCTGACCATCTTCGTAGTCATCTTAGGATACGAACTTATGAGAGGGGAAAAGTGATTTCTCCTAGAGCTTTCACGGTTTCTCTAGAAAATCCAGTAAGAGGAGTGTTGACTGTGTTGAGTTGTGCATTATTAATTCCCAATTGTAAGAAGGCATTATAAAAAAATGATATCCGCCGAACTACCACTATCCTGCACTAAAATCTTCTTGACCCAAAAGTTAGACATCCTCGATGATATTACTAAAGCATCATTATGCTCACTTCGTGCCCATTCGAACATGATCTCTCCTTCAGAAGCATGAACATTATATTCTAGTGATTGACCGATTCGTGAATGCACTCCTTCTATAGCACGCATTAGGGCTCTCCTTGCATTATGAGAGTCTCCTCCTGCTGGACCTCCAGAAATAACTCCAATCACTCTGGCCGTGGGCAAATTATCTTTTTTTTTCTTTTCTCCCACTGCCGCTTGCATGATCCCGATTGTCATCTTTTGACTTTGATGCGTCATTTCTCTTTTGATGGTCTTCTCTTGATTTGTCCACAAATTCTTTCAAATACCCCTTCTTATAAGCTTTTCGATCTCATTCGTGAGATGATGACACTCTTCTGTTGTATGTCCTCTATCTTGGTGAAAGTGACAATATTTCTCGGATTTTTGACACTTTAGATTTCCTTTCATGGGTTGAGGTGGTTGAATTAACCCTTTGCGTTCTACTACTACCAATATCTCTGATCTTCTAGCTTTTAGAGGGGCATAATCATTATAACCATGAGGCGGGACGTGCTTCCGTTCTTCTTTTTTCCTCCCTTCAGGTTTTTTTTTTCTCTGTACTTTCTTTTTGTGATTCCACTCACGGAAGTAGTCTCTTCTATCTTTATATATTTCTCAGCCCAAATCAATACCTCTTCTAGGGTACCTGGATGTTTTCCAGCTATGGACTCTTTGAACCTCCCATGACGCAAATTCTGTTGCATTATCCCTGCTAGTAACTCATGATTGACATGAGGCACTTCATGTACTGCTTCGACAAAACGCATCACATAATCAAGTAAAGGTTCTCCATATCGTTGTGAAATAGAAAATAGATATGCCGCAATCTTAGAGTATTCGCGATTTATCGAGAATTGATGTAAAAACCTTTGCGTCAGCTGCTCAAAGCCAGCGATGGTGCCAGCGGGCAGTTGGTTGAACCATGCTAAAGCGCGCTTGGTTAGTGTGGTTCGGAATATCTTACAGTGCGGCATCACTTAAGTCATAGAGGTCCGCCTTCGTGAAAAACTTATCAAGATGCTCTTGCGAGATCTTCAGTTCCTTTGAACTCTGTAAGATTGGTAACTTTGATGCCAACGGGAAGTGATCCAGCAAGGATGGCAGTTGATAAAGGACTACATTTTGCTGGTAAGATAGCAAGTTGTAAGTGGTTCACCGCATCTCCTTGCACTCCAGATGGAACATTTGGCGTCATTGCACGTGTCCTATTAGTGTTTTCTCTACGTCGAACATTATCAAGCGGAGATGAGGCTCGACTTCCTACATCAGCTCTATGGTCGCTCTCCTATGTCTAACACATTGCGGTGGAGCTTGATTGCTAACATCATCTCGTCTTTCTTCTTGCCTCAACTCTGTCCTCATCGGAGCTGGAGCAGAATCCAGGCTCTGATGGGAGGACTAATGGGGCTCTTCTCTCTGTCGTGCGTGGATATATTGTGCTACTGCTTGAGTAGCAACCCTCGCAACAACATCCTCCATCATAGCTCTTAATGCTTCTTGAGTGATCTGAACAACTTCGGGTTGGTCTAGATTAATTGGATGAGGTGGGGGTGGATCACGTCTCCGAGGTTGTGGTGGTCGTTGATCCACTCCATTCTCATTTGGGTTTTCAGTATGATAGACGCCTTGCGCATTAGCTCCTCAAGCTGCTCTTGATCTGGTTTGCATCCTCAATGTGCAGGTAGTAGTTTCCCACTGACGGCGCTGATGATGTGGTGATAACACTTTATTCTTCAAGATCCTGAGCTGGAAGTCTACAATTAAATTGAGTCTCTGCCTGTAACACAATAAGTCGTTAGCGCGCCGAAATTTTTCCCGGCGATAACCCTCTGACGCTCAAGTCAGATTAGAGAGCCAAAGAGTAACTAGAATTCACAAGACTAGATGTTGTAAAATAAATTTCATACATTGGAAAATGGAAATGGAATTGGAGGTGATACTTATAGATAGAGATGGCAAAATTCAGCCCGACCCGCGGGCTGGACCAGCCAGCCCGAGGTTTGGGCTGGATTGGACTGCATTTTAGGCCCGAAAAAAGTCGGGCCTATATGGCCTGGCCCATCGGGCCGGGCTAGCCTGACTTTTTCCTACCGGCCCGAAAAATTTCTACATGAAATGTATACATACATGGGCTAAATTTGGGCTGTGGCCCGACCCTACCTGAATCGAAAGTCCAATAGGCTCGGACTGGGCCAACCCAGCCCAACCCTTTGCCAACTCTACTTATAGTATCTAAGAACATGAGTTATTATCTGGTGGTATATGGTGCATGGACCATACGGGCCCATTGAACCCATAAGTGAAATTCTTGTTGGACTCCATTATATGTGGATGTTTGGACCTTTTAATATATATGCTCATAATAAAAATTATGTTGAGCCCATAACCTGCATTGCCTTGTTACGGGTCATGGGGCGACCCAAACACGTCGGGCCATGTCACGTCATCACGGGTTGGGCCAGAATTGTCATCTTTACCCATATTCCATATATATATATATATATATATATATCCTAACACGCCTAGTGTATTGATGACGTCAGTAACTTTCACTTAGCGTTTATTTTTAAAGGCAAAAACTTGCGTGAGACGGTCTCACGGATTTAGATTCGTGAGACGGACCCTTACACAAAGTTTTAAAGGTTTTTTTGCATAGTGACTGGTTGCCTGGTTCAAAGATAGATATTCAGCCTTTTGATCGACTCTTTCCATTCTTGGATTGTCACCCTTTGATATTCACTTTTTGATGATCTGTTCTCTTGGTTAGCCTATCTTCCTTGACTTGGAGGGAGCCGAGTGTCTTCCGGAAGATTCGCCCTTGCCTCTCTTGTAGTTCTTATTGAAGAACTTGTTGAACCTTTTAACCATCGGGCTATTTCTTCCGGATCAATGACTTCTTTGACCTCGGCTCTCTTTCCATCCTTAACAATTAGAGCAAATTGTTTTAGGTACAATTTGTCTCTTCCTCGATCTTTCTTCTCACTCAAATTCGTAGGCTTTGAGATCCGAGAATAGTTCATGGTTGGAGGTCTTCGATAGGTCCATGGAATGTCTCGGTGCCATGACCTTCATTTCCCATTCATTTGGGAGACTTTTTAGGATCTTCATACACATTTCCTTCGTGTATATTTCTTTCCAAGTGCGAGATAGCTCGTTGGTGATTTATGTGAACCGAGCATCCAGTTGATCCAGGTTTTCTCCTGCGATCATTTTGAAATTCTCAAAGCCATGATAATTTATTTTCCTTGATTTGCTCTAAGCCTTCACAAATCAATGTTAGCTTGTCCCAGATTTCTTTACCCATTTTGCATGATTTGACTTTATTGAACATGGCTTTGTCAAGGTTTTGTAAAGGATGTCTTGGCTACATTGTCCAGGTTGTATCTTTTTCTGTCATCATTTGTCCATTCAGTTCTTGGTTTTTCAACCATAGCTGGTCTAGGGGCAACATCCTCTTCACCTTCAGCTGTAGCTCTTCTTACATCTATGTTCACTTTTAAGATTTGCAGTGGCCCATCCTCTATCACTATCCACATCTCATCATGTAATGCTGATAGATGAGCCTGCAAACGAATTTTCCAATCATCAAATTCTTCAATTGTGAACATAGGGATGCGTGTCAAATTTGCTTCCATGATAATAACTTTTAATGATAAAAGGAGTTTTGAAAACTTAAGTACTAAAACAGACTTTGAAAAGTTTGGAGATCTAGTTCAGTAACCAGTGCGGAAGGCTCAATGAACCAACCGCTCTGATACCACTTATAGGTCCCAAGGGGTGTGAGTGTAAGGTTTAGAAGAGGGGGTTGAATAAACCTTACCAACTTTTCACTTTTGGTCCTTTTTAAAATTCAGAGTTGACACTATACAGCTGTGTCCTTGGTGGACAGCCAATTTAGTTAATCAGTAGAGTTAGTCACTCAACAGACTCGATTGAGCTGTTGATAGAATAACTCAGCTGTTAAGACCGAATTAGCTCAACCGTGGTTTGTTTTTAAAGGAAGACTTAACACCCTTAAGTTTGGTTTAGTTATGATTTAATACTTGGTTTTAGTACTTAGAAATTATCAGTTGGATAGCAAATATGTCGCAGAATTAAACAAATAAGATGCAGGAATTAAAGTCTTTGAAATGTGATTGTCCATATCCTGTAGTCAACAAACACAGAGGAATGAAGAAGAAAGAAAGGTCTTTGAGAAAGAAGACAAGAAGAGAAAAAGGCAATGTTGGTCGCAGAGATCACGAGACAACCAAGTCAAGAGACACACGGTGATTCGAGAGCGAGTGAAGGCGACTACTCAAGTGACGAAGAAGAAGCCCCGATCTGTTTGATGGCCAAGGAACAAGATCAACCCGACCAAGAAGATGAGGTACACTCTAACTCATCAAACTCGATTCTAGTGATAGTGATCGTGACACACACACTTCATCACCCACTCGATCTTTATGATTCATTAGGCAAAATGATGAAAGATTTTGAACACATTAAATCCTCACACACACTACTAAATGAGGAAAACAGCCTACTCAAGAGCAAAACTCACAACCCGACTAAGGAGCCGAGTACCTAAGTCAAATAGATGACGAGAATAAAAGTTTAAAGTTCGAAAATGCCAAGCTAATAGCAGAAATAGCTGCCATAGAAAAGAGGGAGAATGACCTCAAAAATGTGATTGCCTCATTCACTAAGGCATCTAAATCATTGGATGATCTTATTATGAGTCAAAGAGAATGTGGAGACAATACATGCTTAGGATTTAATTCCTCTGTGCTATGTCAAACTCCAAAAGTAATTTTGGAAAAAGGATCTTCAAGCAATAAAGTGTCTCAAAAATCCAAAACTCCAAATGGTGCACACACATTCACTCCAAAGCACAATTACAAGCAAACCTGGCCTTGGTTATAAAGGAAAAGGAAAACAACCGATTGGGTGCATTGAGAGGACAGTGAGAAGAAATTCACCAAGTTCCTCAAAGAAACTCCAAACAGAATTACTCAGAAAGAAGAAACAAAGCTACCAAAAACCCCAAAAGTTCTATCAAAGAAACACATATGATGGGAATGGTAGAAAATATCCAAGCCAAGCCTGATTGAACGATGTGAACTATCAAAGATAGACTTAAGGAATATAAGCCCAAATGGCAAAGGCCTAGAACTCAAGAAAGGTCATTCCAAAAGTATAAGAGCTTTCATCAAAGACACATATGCACCTAGGCACTACACTCGAGACACCACAATTACCCAAAGAAGGCAATTGCTAAAACACATATACAGCATACAGACAAAAGAGACAATTTGTATGAACCTAGAATCCCCAAGCATTCGCCAAAATTAATTATGATTATGGCATCGATAGATGGCAACCCCCTTAGAGCAGATCATTTGGCTATAAAGCTGGTTGGATCATCTTACAATACTAACCCTCGGGACCCAGGCAGTATGGGTACCTAAAACTTAATTTCCTTGATTGCGGGTTCAAGGAGCGAAGTGAGTGCCAAGGAACCTGGTACATGGATAGTGGTCATTCCAGGCATATGACAGAAACAAGAAAAATCTGTCAAAATTCAAGGAAATTAAGGGAGCAAAAGTCATATTTGGAGGAAATGAAGCTCCAGGAGAAATAAGAGGCATTGGATCCATCAAGAAGAACGGATTAGAAATCACAGGCGTTGCATATGTTGAAGGACTCAACTTCAACTTGCTAAGCATCAGCCAACTCTGTGACAAGGGTTATAATGTTGGATTTAACATGGGTATATGTCAAATCAAGGATATTGAATCAAATGAAGTTGTGTTGCAAGGATACAGACAAAAGAACATGTATGTAGTAGATTGGTCAACCGCTACACCCAAAGACTGTCTATTAGCAAAGAGCACAAATTTGAATCAGGGGTTATTTGTGGCACAAAAAAGTCGAGTCACCTGAATTTCAAAACACTTAACAAGCTTGCGAAGTAATCTTGTGGTAGGTCTTCCGACTCAATATACAAGAAGGAGAGTAAATGTGACGATGCGGAAGGGAAAACAGATCAAATCATCATTCAAAGAAAAGACATGCCCATCTTCAACAAGGATATTTTTTTGCTACATATGGATCTATTTGGTCCAGTTGAACCAAACTAGCATAAGTGGGAAGAAATATACCTTGGTGGTAGTAGATGACTACTCAAGATATACATGGACAATATTCATGTGTAAGAAGAAAGAAACTCTACAGTAAAACTACCACACGGTGATGAAGAGGATTCAAAATGAGAAGAGCCAAACCATTATCAAAATAAGATCGACGGCAGGAACCGAGTTTGTCAATGGTATAATAACTCAATATTGTATTGAAAATGGCATTGGTCATGAATTATCTGCAGCAAAGGACTCCACAATGAGAATGGAGTTGCGAGAAAGAAGGAATAGAACACTCAAAGAAGAAGAAGGACCATGTTAGCTAAAGCGGGGTTACCAAAGAGATTTTGGGGTCAAGCAATCAACACGACTTGCTACACTCAAAAGCAGGATGTATGATAAACAGACAAACGGTGACAAAGACTCCCTATGAGATTTGGACAAGGAGAAAACCAAATGTTGCATATTTTAGAATATTTGGATGTAAATGCTTCATCCATAATAATGGCAAAGGCAATCTAAAGGCTTTCGATGCTAAAGTCGATGAAGGTATCTTCTTGGGATACTCGCCTAAAAGCAAAGCTTCACAGAGTACTCAACAAAAGGACTATGGTTGCGAGAGGAATCCATTCATGTGGTATTCGATGAGCCAAATATAAATGGAGAAGACATTGAAGAATCAAATTTGATAAGTGAATCATCCAACCATACGTAAAAGTCCTATCTATGTCAAGCGAAATCGGAATTATAAACTCGGATGAAGATGAGATAGCCGAGTCTCATAAAATCTTTGGAAAATTTGCGGCTAAGTGATTGCGAGAGAGTCGATCAAAGCAACACATTTGCTAGACGATCGAATCCAGCCTAACTTACTTCAACCTCGATGTAAGATGGCCGAAAGACCATCCACGAACTTGTCATTGGAGATATAAGAGAAGGTGTCAAAACAAGATCGAACTCAACAAGAAGCTATGTTCACATGCTTTATCTCACAAATAGAGCCTAAAGATGTGTTACAAGCATTGGATGACACACATTGGATTCAAGCTATGCAAGAAGAAGAGTGAATCGGTTTGAAAGAAATAAAGTATGGGAGTTAGTTCAAAGACCCACCCATGAAAATGTTATTGGTACTAAATGGGTGTTCGAAACAAGATGAATGAGGAGGGTTCGTGGTAAGAAACAAAGCAAGACTAGTAGCCAAAGGATATTGCCAAGAAGAAGGAATAGATTTTGATGAAACATTTGCTCTCGTAGCAAGATTGGAAGCTATAAGGATGTTTCTTGCCTATGCAGCTCACAAGAATTTTATTGTATATCGATGGATGTAAAAAGTGCATTCCTAAATGGTTTATTGGAAGAAGAAGTGTATGTTGAACAACCACCAGGATTTGAGCGGAAGACTCTTGGAGATAAGGTATACAAACTCAAGAAAGCTCGTATGGATTGAAACAGGCACCCGTGAGCATGGTATGATACTTTGTCACAATTCCTAATCGAGAATGGATTCACAAAAGGAAAAGTAGATAGAACACTTTTTAATTCAAGACAAGAAGAGCATACTTGCTTGTTCAAATATATGTGGATGACATCATTTTTGGATCCACAAACAAAGAGCTATGTGAAAAATTTTCAAGCCTCATGCAAAGCAAATTTGAAATGAGCATGATGGGAGAGCGACATTCTTCCTTGGACTCCAAGTAAAACAGTGAAGGATGGAACCTTCATAAGTCAAACAAAATACACCGAGAGATTTAATGAAGAAATTTGGTATGGAGGAGAAGTCTTCGTGAAAATACCAATGAATACATCGTCAAAATGGACATGGATGCGGATGGCAAGCCTCGTAGATCAAACAAGATCTGAGCACTTATTGGATCATTGCTTTATCTCACGGCAAGTAGGGCGGACATCACCTTTGTTGTAGGTGTATGTGCGAGATTTCAATCTGCTCCAAAAGAGAGCCATATGATTTGCACTAAGAGGATTTTGAGATATTTGAAAGGAAGCCAAGAAGTTGGCTTATGGTATCCAAAGGAAGGTGGATTCAAGCTAATTGGCTATTCGGACTCGACTATCCGATGCAGAGTTGACAGGAAGAGCACTTCCAGGCACATGTCAAATGCTTGGAAATAGGCTAATTTCTGGTTTAGCAAAAAGCAAAATTCAATAGCCACCTCTACAAACAAGCAGAATACATAGTGCGGGCTGTTGTGCCCAAATCCTATGGATGAGGTAGCGGTGAGAGACTATGAAGTTGAAGAAAAGGAAATTCCAATCATGTGTGATAACACAAGTGCAATTGCAATCACTCGAATCCTCGTGTTGCACTCAAGAACAAAGCATATCGATGTCGATATCACTTCAATAAGAGATCATGTTGAAAAGAAGGACATCATCCTGGAATATATTTCAACCGATAAACAGGTTGGCGACATATTCACAAAACCATTATGTGAGTCAAGACTTGAAGAACTCAAGCATGAGTTAGGGTTAATTGGTGAGTGACACTCGGAAGACTCAAAGAAAAGAAATGAAACACAAAAAGAGAAAAAGGATTGAATTCTCAAAATCGCCTAAATAAATCACCATGTCGGAAAGAACTGACTATACCGAATTAGTGACACCAAATTTGAGTCATCGAGAGGATCGTGACGTAAGAGTTAAATCACTAAGGGATAAGTTGAGTCATTTATGAGCAAAGTGACAAAAACGCGGTCGTTTTACTAAGCGGGAATGTTTTTAAATGACGCCAAGATAATGATGATGTGTACAGGCAAAAATTTGCATACCAAGCTTATGATTGGATATAAATCTTGCCGCATTAAATTCAAGACATTAAATGCTAATCGGCGTGCAAAATCTAAGCCGTTGATTTCGATTACATTTCAAAAACCACCCGCACGTCCTTTCAGAAACCATACTTAAACCATTTTCGTCTGTTTTCTCTCACATATTACCAAAACGTTTCATTTCTATCTCAGAAGCAAAGGCAAAACTCTCTCAAAACCCTATCAATATTCAAATCAACTTCTAAGTTTCTTTTCGTGAAATACTGAAAAATGGCATCAACTTATGATTTCGTCAAGCTAGGAAGCAAATCCACACGGGTCTCTTGTGGATTTCGAGGGAATGGTCAAACAGGGTCCGATGACGCCTCATAAAGAAAATCGCTGAAAAGCTCGAAACGTCCGGATGAAACCATTTCGACGATGGAGTTCTCGATGACCTATGTGGAAGAGGTCGCACATTTCTACGTGAACGCCGAGATTCACGATAAGGGGATCAAATCCATTGCTCACGGGAAGGAGTTCATCATCTCTCGCCAAGGATCGGCAAAACACCGCCACTACCGGCGGAAGGAGCACCAAAAATCAATGAAGCCGACGAGACTTGGCTGCTTGGAAGGAAGTAGCCAAGACCGACTATCTTTGAAAAGATAGTCTACACACCAAAAAGGGGTCATTGAAGGAAGACTACCACAAACTGTTGGACATAGTTGCCAAATGCATAGACATCAAATTTGGCGACTTTGATCAACGTTTAAAGCAAAACTCGATCGTAATGGCTGCGATCATTGAAGAAAAAAGTAAAGTAAACTGGGCTGAGTTTGTCTACTGCAGACTCGCGTGAATGTAGGGAACAAATCCTTCAAGGAGAATGGTGCATTTGGAGGATCCAGGATATGGCACGGTGATTGACCGGTGATGGAGGTGAAAGGAGTCCTCTTCGACATGGAAAGGCGTTCCATGTAAACAAGAGGATGTTCGAGATCAAACCTCTCGGGCGCATGAGAAGAGAGCTCACGCCAAGAGAGCGATACAAGTGAGGGGAATCGGTGACCCGAAGATACAGATTGTTTCCTCTCCACCAAAGAAGAAAGCTGCCCCTGCAGCTGCTAAGAGAACGGCCGCTGCTTGCCCGCAACTAAGAAAAACAAATCGCTGCTCCCGCCTCGCAGTCGAGTCGCTCGCCTCTGCGTGTGTCTCCTCAAAGTTAGCCGGTCGAGAAGGAATCTCAAATACCTTTCTCCTAAGGTCGTCAAAAAGAGGAGAATCGATAAGCCAAGACGGCGCTTCCTCGAAGAAAAACACAAAGACCGGCTCCCTCCATCCAGAGGACACGAAGACACTCTCTCCGAACTTAAATCCCTCTCGGTATGAACTAAGAGACGAAGAAGAATCATCAAGAAATCCGAACTTGAAAAACCGTCTCGAGTCAGTCCACTCAAACCAAACAGATATCGAGACTGGCCGGAGAAGTATAGTCTCCAGATATTATTGATGAAACAAAGTCTCCTTGAAGGCGATCAGCAGAGGCAAATCAAGACCCATTTGTAGTTCGAACATTTGAGACACAAGAAGTAGCCGAGAAATCTAACTCGCTTTGTTGTGAGTTAATCGTATCCCCTCCAATGCAAACGCTTTTGTGAGAATAGAGCACCAAAGCTTGCTACCTTCTATCCCCGAGAATGAGGGACAAAGAAGAAGAAGTGAAAGAGATGATGATGTGATGATCCTATCCCCACTTTATCCGACATCCAAAATCGTCTGAGAGTAGAGGAAGTGGAAATTGAGTCGATCCAGGAGCAGTTCCAATGGCCCGAGTTTATCGAAGAAGAAGAGGAACCGATGAACTTTCTTGGAATGACCACCGTGGTCCAAGCATTGGATGAAGAAAATCGCACAGATATCTTGCGGATCTTCAAGGACAAGGAGAAGGAGAGACAGCGAGAGGAAGGCGAGGCACGTGAGAAGGCCAAAGATCTCGCCCTATCACCGCACTACGTAACACACACATCATCTCCTCGACGTCTTATCGATAGTGATGAGGATCGGACCCACGCCGCCACGTAAGAGTTGCAAATGCAAAGCAAGCAATGCACGAATCGAGAATTCTTCATGAGAAAAGAATGATGGAGGGACCAGGAGAGTCCTTCATGGGAGTGGTGCAACATATCGCCACGATTGTTGTTGCCACCACTTCCCAAACTCACTCGGAAGAAGGAATTAAGGAACTGGCGATGAAACCGGGTTAATGGGGACGGTCGGTGAGCAACCCCTAATGAAGGTGTCTTACCACCCGCCCCAATGGCCGAACACTCGGTAGAAACAATAGGGAGTTTGGAGACGAGTGAACCCATTCCAAGTCACTCGGGTGCGCCGCCGAGGGGAAACTCCCTCCACCGTGCGGCAAGGTCGGAGGATCCGCAGATGACTCCACAACGAATCTAGGAGGCGAAGTGGAGAAAGTACAAACACAAAATACACGCAAGTTGCCATCAACGAAGCTCGGAGGCGATTGAGACTGTCTCAACCGAGGTGCCAACCGCTCCGAAGGCTAATGACGCGCGATCGAGGCTTTGGAAGGAACAGCCCGGGAGTTAACACTGGCGATGAAAGTGCAATCCATGGGGTTGAGACTCAATGGATGCCACCACGATCGAAAGGAGGTCAGGCCTCAGCTGCAGATTGAGACTGCGCAGGAGGTAATGAAGGCCAACGGGAGGTTGAGACTTCGGGGTAAAGAAGTCAAGTAGAGAACATCCCTCCCGCTATCATTGATCCATCCGAAAAAGGAGATTAGCGCACTTCACGACTCCCGTGATAATCCCGATGTAACCTTTCGGGATCGGAAAGAAGACGATGATGGCCGAGTCATCCCCGTGGATCGATCCAAAAGACTCACTTGAGGATGTTCCAACCACGAGCAAGTCGACCTCAAGATCGCTCGTCAAACTTTCAACTTTGATGATGAGCCATCCATGGAAATCTCATCATCGTCCGATGACACTTCCGATAAGGCCGAGGACCAGTCAACTCAATTGAAGAAACCATTTGAGACCGACGAGGCCATTGAGACAATGAGGCTCGGCAAGTCGGGTCAACTTCACAACAAACCCCACCGCAATGAGTCCATCGCAGCTCCCAAGCCGCAACACGAGTTCGACTCAAAGGGAACTTCACGTGCACCACTCATCATTGAACAAATCCCGATTGCCCGTGATGATTCCTTTGTAGAATCATTTCCCTTTCTCCTGGAGGTACCCGACCTCCCCGAAGAGTCGTAAAACGATCTCGCGCGCTTCCACGCACGGATCCTGTCATTCCATCGATACCATCGTTCGGTGACTATGATTTTGACGCTTGGCCATCACCGCAATGCAGAGGAACATCCGAAGTTCGGGAGGTGTTCAAAGCATTATTTGCGTAAATTGAACGGATGGAGAGGCACCAGGCCTCGATGGACATGAGATGGATAACATAGATGCCAACCCATTGCGACTTGAGAGGTATAATAGTCGAATCCGGGAGTGGTGGCAACAAAGATCAAACAATGCGCGTGTAACAAGCTAGATATTTCGAACATTGTTCAACAAGTCTGGTGTGGAGAGCCGAGAACGCCGATGCAAAGACGAAATTGAGAGAACACATTGAGCACATGCATGAATCTCACATCGCCGAGATAAAGTGCTGCGTGAGCAAAATAAGAATGAGCTCCTGCGTATGGAAGAAAACATGGATAGAAAATTCACCTTCTTATGGCCGAGATGAAGTTGCTTAAAGTCTGAATCCAACGCTACTCGCTCGAAGTTTCGCGGCAAAGATACACCCACAATGGACTCGAAGCGAGAACTCCGGCTATCGCCAGACTTCGACTTCCCGCTTGCTAGTATGTTTCAGGAGTTCCTCTCTCCTTTGATGATGCCAAAAAGGGGGAAGAGGAATACCTTAAAGCGCTAAAGAGATCGAAAGTGAAAAGGAGGAACATCTGTGAAGGGAAAAAAGTGAGGAAGTTACAAGGAAAAAGAAAGGAAAGTCTATTGAGGGAGAAGAATCGAGAGATGTGACCTTAATGATTGCACAAACCCCCAACAAGGTCTTATCACGGTGATATTATCGTGCAAACTCCCGATGACTCGCCACTCCAACACTCTGCATGCATCTATGGCCGAAAAGAGAAAGACTGATTGAAGCGGGGATGGAGGAAGTGGAAGGAAGGTTGAATGCCCGAGTTATGGACATCTTGAAACAACATGGAGGCATTCCGGTGAGACAGAGACACTTATGCCATCTCGATGTCGGGACCGAGCCAAGATCGGTTGATGAATTTAAAACGCTCGCATTTGAAGGATACTTCGCAAACATGCCTATGGCTCGAGCCTGGGACTTGTCTTGGGAAAAGGGTCTCACGTTATGTGAAGAAGGCGACAGCAGACTACGTGATCACTCTGCTTTGGTCACTCCGCCGATCACTCACCGGGAAAGAAGAAGACCCCAAGACAATACACGCCCGGAGGAAGAGGTAGAGGAAGAAGCGTGGTGGAGGAAGAGGTTTGGACCTCCAGGCCTCCGCCCAAAAACATTGAGTACATAGATCCGGCAAGAAATGAGGGATCTCTTGGGGGCCGGTCTTGACCAAGTAGCCAATCGCAAGTGGCTAAAAACAATGTTGAGTATGTGAGAAGAATCGAAGAAGAAAATAAAAGACAAACTCGGCTATGGGAGGAAAGACAAGAGAGATTAAGAAGAGATGAAGTCGCCCTAGGAAGGCATATGAAAAGAAGAAGAAGGTAATTTGAATATGAGAAAAAGAGAAGAAGACCGAGGAAGATGACAGAATCAAGAAGATGAAAGAAGGAGGCGAAGGAGATGAAGTGTTGTTGTCCACCCTTCATGTATTTTACTATGTAAATACATACTATGTAAGTCTTCCGTAATAAATCAAATTCTCTATTTTTTTGCGTAGACATAAATGTTTGCTTTGATACACCTTGTGATTGTGTAAAAGAACAAGAATGTTATGATCAATAAAAGGATTGATTCTACGCATACATTCTTTGTGAATGCACTATCTCGTATGTATCTTTGCTATTTACATTTTGAATGTTTTAAGTTTTGGCATCATCAAAAAGGGGAAATTGTTGGGAAATTTATTGTTTAGATTTTGATGAATGCCATGTAAAACTTAGAATAGAAAGTTGGCACCCCATTTTTTGTTGTAAAAGCGCATTGTAATAAATAGGGCTGGTCAAGCCGAGTTAAGTCGCCTATGCCCAAACATGCAAGAAGACAATGGAGACTAGTAGGAAGACTCATTGAGAGAATTTGAGTTTGGCAAAAGAAGAGAAGATGGGAACTCATTGAAGGTGCAAAAAGGGGGAAATTGTTGGGAAATTTATTGTTTAGATTTTGATGAATGCCATGTAAAACTTAGAATAGAAAGTTGGCACCCCATTTTTTGTTGTAAACGCATTGTAATAAATAGAAATTTGGTCAAGTGAGTTAAGTCGCCTATGCCCAAACATGCAAGAAGACAAATGGAGACTAGTAGGAAGACTCATTGCGAGACAGTGAGTTTGGCAAAAGAAGAGAAGACGGAACTCGATTGAAGGTGAAGCCGAGATGCACGGTGAGTAAAGCATCGTCAAGTCAACTCAAGATAGTCAAGTCTCTAGTTGAAGTGATGAAGAGTCATTTAATGATTGGAAGTCGACTCTAAGTCACTGGGGGAAAGCAAGGAAATGCGGTCAAGTCGAGATAATCGAAAGAGATCCGTTTACGTAAATCAAGAGAATTACTTAAACAAGTAATATCTCCATGCTACCTTTCTCGGAGTGCTCGATCCACGAAGCGTGCAAGGAAATAAACCAATGGGAAGCACTACACCGTGTCGATTACTACGAAAAGTCAAGAATAATTCATACGAGGAAGTGGCAATTGAAGGATCGCAACAAGACAAGCTAACGGCCACAAGTGACTTTCAAAAATAAGCCTATCTCTTCAACGGGCAAATTTTTAAAAAAGATCACTATAAAAGGCCGAGGAATGACTCGAGAGAAGGTTACCTTGACTACCGAACCACGAACATTCCAAGAAAACATTTGAATCAGTAACCTAAAATATTCTCAAATCATTGAAGTTTAATCCTCAAGCCTACACACTACGAAGAAAATCAATCCAACACTCACCGTGAAGGAAAGATAGCTTCAATCGGTTGAAGAGGAAACTTTAGAAGAAAAGGGGTCTACATTCCACGAAGGATTGTAGGAAGGAAGGTTCAAGGTCGAACCGGTCTCGAGTTTTGGAGGGCTTCATGATCAAATCCTAAGAGCTTGAGCAAGTGAGTCGTAGAGTAGCAAGGCATTTGCCTGCGTGAAGAAGCCGAGTCGGACGAGAAGCCCGGTGAGTGACCAAGGCATCTCGATCGAGTCCCAAAGGATCAAGTCGGTTGTGTGATCAAGACTTGTATCCGGATTTACCACTCGTATCGATCAATACTTAGTGGATTCCTCCAGAGTTGGAGAAGAGAGGAGTAGAAGAATTACCCCATCTTGAACCTCTATAAAAACTTATCGTGTCATTTACATTTCAACACTTTAATTCCGCATCTTATTTGTTTAATTCTCACGACATATTTGCTATCCAACTGATAATTTCTAAGTACTAAAACCAAGTATTAAATCATAACTAAACCAAACTTAAGGGTGTTAAGTCTTCCAATAAAAACAAACCACAGTTGAGCTAATTCGGTCTTAACAAATTGAGTTATTCTATCAACTCGTCAGTCCATTTGAGTGACTAACTCTACTTATTAACTAAATTGGTTGTCCACCGAGACACAATTGTATAGTGTCAACTCTGAATTTTAAAAAGGACCAAAAGTGAAAAGTTGGTAAGGTTTATTCACCCCCCTTCTAAACCTTACACTCACACCCCTTGGGACCTACAAAATGGAAATGGAATTGGAGGTGATACTTATAGATAGAGATGGCAAAATTCAATGACTTGCTGGGCTGGACCAACTTGAGGAGTTTGGGGCCGATCGATCGCAATTTTTAGGCCCGAAAAAAGTCGGGCCTATATGGCCTGGCCCATCGGGCCGCTAACCCGACTTTTTTCCTCTAGGCCCGAAAATTTTCTACATGAAATGTATACACGGGGGTGGTGGGCCGGTAACCGTGGCCCGACCCTACCGAATCGAAAGTCGATGGGCTCGGTTTGGGCCGGCCATTTTGACCCTTTGCCAACTCTACTTATAGTATCTAAGAATACGAGTGAGTTATTATCCGGTGGTATATGGTGCATGGACCATACGGGCCATTGAACCCATAAGTGAAATTCTTGTTGGACTCCATTATATGTGGATGTTTGGACCTTTTAATATATATGCTCATAATAAAAATTATGTTGAGCCCATAACCTGCATTGCCTTGTTACGGGTCATGGGGCGACCCAAACACGGCGGGCCATGTCACGTCATCACGGGTTGGGCCAGAATTGTCATCTTTACCCATATTCCATATATATATATATATATATCCTAACACGCCTAGTGTATTGATGACGTCAGTAATTTTCACTTAGCGTTTATTTTTAAAGGCAAAAACTTGCGTGAGACGGTCTCACGGATTTAGATCCGTGAGACGGACCCTTACACAAAGTTTTAAAGGTTTTTTTTTTCAGATTTTATTTTTCTTAGGGTTTTATATTTCTTTTTTCAGGGTTTATTTTGTTTCTTGGGTTTATTTTTAATTGATTTGGGTTTTTAGAATTTTTAGTTTTTTTAGGGTTTATTTTTTATTTTTTGGGTTTATTTTTGTTTTTCGGGTTTATTCTTCATGGTTCATGTTTTTAGGGTTTATTTTTGTTTCTTCATGGTTCATTATTATTTTTAAATTTATTTTTATGGTTCATGTTCTCAAGACGGAGCCCTTAGGAGGTCCGTCTCACGGATTTAGATCCGTGAGACCGTCTCACAAGAAACTTGCTCATTTTTAAAATATTTGGAATACGAGATGTAACACAATTTATAATAGACGATCCGCGGTGCCGTTTCTTGTGTAGTAAAGACGCTATTGTCAATTACAAATGATAATCAACCTGTTGAGTAGAAGGGACATTAGGAAGACGACGATCATTAATTCTTCGTTTTTTTTTTGAGGGTATTAAGCAAAAGAGCAAGTTCTTACAAACTTTGGATTATGAAATGTTGGGGAGGTAGTCCAAGAAAAAAACGAGAATGTGACATTTGATTATCTTATCACACTGTCTAATCATCGGTTTAAGGTTGGGAAAGTCTTATCTTCAGCTTATTTTACCAGAAAATATGATGTTTTAAAACTCCATCAATCAAGATCGGAAATCATTAAATTTAGGATAATTACAAAAAAAAAAAAACATAAGGTTCGGGTTAATTACAAAAAAAAACCCAGAGATTTTTTAAAACTACAAAAAACTCCTTTATATTTGATTCATCTTTCATTTGCCCCCTTCATATGTCAAAAACATTTCAAAAGCCCCCCTCATGTTTATCAAAATATTACAGTTACCCCCTAAATTTAAGAAAAAATCAAAGTTCAAAGGTGTTTTTTGCACTTAGCCCAAACCTCAAGGGGCTTTTTGTAATTGTCCCTTAAATTTAAGCAACCATAAAGTTTCTATATTAGTTTGCCAAGTGTAATGAAAACTATCTGGCTGTCATGAAAATGGGAAAGGGGGACAAACGGATATACTTTTGAAGTATTGGATCACTACTGAAGCCTAAACTAAAAAGGATATACTTTCACATTAAAGAAATTTTATAAGATTATTAAAAAAAATTACTGTCGGTGCCCTTAGGTTGAAAATGTCAAAAATGTATATTTGTGCATATATCAAGCTGGCTAAGGGCTGTATGAATTTGTAATTCATGGACTTATCCCAGAAAAGATGGCTACAAATTTGGATGTTTAGTGGAAGCTGACCTCAGTATAATATATATCAGTTTCATAGATTAATACTTTGATGAGTGTTATAAAGTACTTTTCACGGTACATTTATGTGGAAGAAATTTGTGGTGACACCTCTTTTGTATATATGATATATCCTCCACATTTGTTTGAAATTCTTGGAAATATCATTTGCAAGTGACAAGCACTAGAGACTTTAATTTCAGATAAAGGGGTGGATTATTGTGAACACAAGAATATCACAATGATATTTATTGTAATTTTTTTTAAAAAAGGCACCATTAAATGTCTACTAAAAGTGTATTCTGGAGCAAAATAAGGACTTCAAACTCAAACAGGATATGCCACTTAATTCAAAAATATCCCTCTTATGACACTTACCCATATTTCCTGAAAAGTCAACTTTGTTGTATTTGGTTCTTCTTAATTAGTCCAAACAAGAATGATGCAAGGCAGAAAACCAGAGATCACAAGTGGGGAACATCATATCCAACTTTTCTGGTGCATATAGGGGTGGCAGTTCGTGTTGGGTTCAGGTTCGCGTGTCGTGTTGAGATGTAAAATTTGCGGCAAGTTTACAATGATAATCCGATCCGTTTATTATTTGCGTTTTTGGTCGGCCCAAAAACATGTATATTTTAAAATCTAAACTACTCAATTATATAGGTTTTATGGGTTGTCTAAGTTAATTTTAATCTGAAAATTATAGTTAAAAACATTTGATATTTTTTTAAAATTCAATCATGATATTAACAACATATTCAATAAAAAATATTGCAAAAAACCACATTATTGGATCAAATAGGTTAATCTTGTCATTTCAAGTTAACTCTAACTCGATATGTTTATGTATTCATGGTATTTGGGTCTGACCCGATTCTATCCTTAAACCGCTTATAACGTGTTTTGTCACCCTATTTGCGTAGTATTTGTTTTTCATTTTTTTGAGATAAATAGCACTCTTAAAAGTTTAAGAGATTACACAAGTAGACTACTTTTGTGGTTTATTTATCCAATTTGTCCATCACCTGCATCATCTAATGCCTAAGGTAAATATCTAAGTAAAACAGATTAGGCAAGTTGAGTGGCATAGTTCACTTCATAGACTTATGAGGCCATATTTTGCCAAGACAAAGCATGTTTTGGTTTCTTGAATGTATCTACTTTATCGATCAGTTGGTCCATAATTTGCCAACAAAAACCTTTGTACTACTTTGATTAACCATTATACAAGCATGATAATTAAAAACATTCAAAATGTAAGGATAGAGCAGTTTCATGCATTTCATTTTTGGATCAAGCGTTCTGCTCCTTTACTAACTAGACTTTGATCAACTCCAAACTGCCATGAAATATATGCTTCTTCCCAGTACTCAAATAACTTTTCCCTTATGAAGCCAAGTGCAAATCGTATCAAACTAACACATTGCATAATTCGAATTACATCCGATTAGACCACAACGTACTAAAATGCAATCATAGACATCCATGGCATCAATGAGAAGGAACCTCACAAAGCAATGTTTACTTGCAACATTTCTAAAGTGATTTTCCTCTTTGAAGGTGAAAATTAACGTGTCGTAAAAGACTGGAAGACTCATGCTTTTCATCATAATCCTACAACTATGCAACACAATGTGCTTGTTTCACGCATCTTGTTCTAAAAATTAATCTAGCTAACTAGGCAATGATTTATGAACTTGTTTTAAGTATAGATTGTCTTAGGACAATGCGTAGTATATATATACTGCTACGCTACTATAAACATAGGGAGATTCTTAATTTCTTAGATGTAAGGGTGTTCATGCATTAGACATTCATACTGTGCTTAATAGATGTATTCATGCAGTCTATACCTATTACATATTATGTTTTATTATTCACAACCAGTAAAGTATTTGATCCCAGCTAATAAAGTCATTCATCAGCTTTAAAATGCCTTCAAATAGATGGTGTATACTTCTTCTAGGTGTACTAGCATACTCATACCCTAAGCATGGTATCAACTAAATAATTCTTATTAATCTTAAAATAAGTTCAAAAAGATTAGGCCAAATACCTTAATACAAAAAAAAGAGTAAAAAAGAATATCTTCCTTGATTTCATTTTTCATTCTGGCTCCATTTATTAGACTCATCTCTTGCATTCTTTCAATAATCACATATCATCACTAATTATTTGGAATATAATGCAGATTCCAATTATCTTAGTTCAATAATCAGACTCATTAGAAAAAGATGGCTAAAAATGTTGTTTTTGCCATCCCTTCCTTTAAGTCACATGTTAGTGTACAGACTACAGAGAGAAACAGAGGTTATGTTTTCCTCTACTAAGTTGGAAGGGAAAGTACAATCACAGTTAAATAAAAGGTAAATCAACCTGCATTTTTGAAAGCCTTCGAATGCACGCACTACATCTACTGTTATCGTCCTAATGGCAAACCCCTTTACGAGTCATAAGCCAACTTTTTGATCCCTATATTTATATCACAACCTTCCATGCTTTTGGCCAATGAGGCAATGGCTAACACTTTGCGGTGTTTTTGTGGCCTGTCCTTCTCACTTTCACTTTATTTCATTCATGCAATATCCACTTCTCATGTAATTTCATTTCCTACAGTGCTTCAAATCTTTTGGTATCCTCAAAAAACGACCAATCTTATCTCGTTTTATTGTCTTTGTTTCATTTTCCTCACAGGTTTACATTGTCTACTTAGGCCACATTCGCAACCATGATCCTTTACTTACGACCGAATATCATGTTCACCTCCTAAATAGTGTATTTCAGAGGTCTCTTTGAAGCCCACATTTCTTTTCAATAAAAACTGTCCATATTATTTTTCAAAAAAAAAAACTGTCCATATTAACCTTTCAAGATTAACTAACATATTTTCTTGAACTTGTTTTCATTGTCTAGCAAAGAAAAAGCAGAACAAGCGATGCTCTATAGCTACAAGCATATGTTCTCGGGTTTTGCTGCAATGCTTAATGCAAGCCAAGCAACCGTCCTAGCGAGTAACAAGCCAAACACTTAATCTATTTCTGCTCAAAATGATACTATAAGTTTTTACCGAAGAAAATGATCCTAGAAAAGCTAATGCAGATACGAAAGGCGTGATATCCGTGTTTGAGAGCGAGATACTACAGTTGCACACTACGCGAAGCTGGGATTTTATGGGTCTTACTCTGGACACCAGTGAAGGAACTCCATTGCAGCTAACTCATGGTGATGACATAATTGTTGGAGTCTTCGACTCAGGTGTTCATTTGGACAAACTATATTCTCCATTTTAAGAAATGACATGTTCTTCATTGTTCGAATCCTGGTACATTTGTTTTTAACAGTTCTCTCTATGCAGGGCTGTAAAAGAATCGAATCGAGTCAAATATCAAGATATTCTATTCATATTCGGCTCATTTAGAGAATATTCATATTCTTTTAATATTCTTATTTAGTCCACATTAGTATGTCCAATAAAGAAAATGACAAAAATTTCGCAAATATCCCATAATAAAGACAATTGATACATAAAAAATGCACGTGTATGGCATAATTCAACATGAGATACAATTAGAGAGCACTACATCCAGTTCAACTATCCAACAAATGTAAATTTCAACTTTTAGAAATCATGCAGGAGCAATAATTTTCAGCAAGTACTTGTATCTTTTTATATAATCATCATGAAAAGTTAATTTCCTCTCGTGAATGAAAAAGGTATCTTGCCAGAATCTGCTAGTTTCAGGGAGGAGCCCGGCACGACGCCCATACCAAAGTACTGGAAGGGAAAATGTGTCTCTGGAGAACAATTTAATCCGAAAAAAGCTTGTAACAAGAAGCTGATCGGAGCAAAATACTACCTCACTGGCTTCGAGAGACGATATGGGAAGATAAACAAGACAAAAAATCCAGAATACGTATCAGCACGAGACTTTCTTGGTCATGGCACACACACATCATCCACAGCCGTCGGATCAAGAGCTAAAGACGCGAACGTCTTTGGCTTTGCACGAGGCACTGCCCGAGGGGGAGCCCCCAGGGCTAGACTAGCAGTGTACAAAGTATGCTGGAACAGGAATTTCGACGGAACGTGCACAGAAGAAGACGTGTTGGCAGCTTTCGATGAAGCATTGCACGATGGAGTGCACGTTATATCGGCTTCGTTTGGGAAGGTGCCGCCTTTGAGGGCGTTTTTCGCGTCCAGTTCTGATATTGGCTCTTTTCATGCAATGCAGTTAGGGGTGAGTGTGGTGTTTTCGGCAGGTAATGCTGGCCCTGATCCATCTCTTGTAGGAAATGTCAATCCATGGAGCATTTGTGTCGCTGCTTCAACCATGGATCGGAGTTTTCCTACCAAGATTTTGTTGGATGACGGCACCTCTTTCGTGGTATTTTTACTTTCTTCAGTAATTTTCCTTCCTTTTTCATGATCATCATCATGTCAAACTGTCAAAACATTAGCTTTCGCTTTTAGAAGAAGTTTATTGTAGCGGAAGCTGAAAGTAGTTGAAAATCAGAATTTGATAGCGTTTGGAAATAGAATCTAAAAGTTGAATGAAGTGCGTCTTTGTAAAAGTCAAACCAGAAACAAAATTAGATATCTAAAGCACCCTACCCTGCTCTTAGGTTCTGATTCTGCCATTTGTAAACACTAAAAACCACTTTTCTCCAGCAGAAGCTGAGAATCACCTTTTTTTTTTACTAATTGCAAACACTCCGTAACTCGAAAATGGCCTTCCATATGTGCAGGGTGAAGGTTTGATAGCCAACCGTATAACTGGAATCCTGGCAAGAGCTAGAAGTTATTTCATCGGCGGGTGGGAATTTTTGTCTCCCTCATGTACACAAGCACAAAACCAACCAATATACAGTGCTAGCTTGCTAACTCTTGCAAAACTTTTTATTTTTTGATCCAGGATATGTGATACTAGAAATTGGATAAATATTTCGGTCTCGGGTAAGATACTCGTATGTTTCTCCACTGACGGGCGATTGAGCAGCGAAGACGCGGAGTTTGCAGCGCGTAGAGCCAATGCAACTGCACTAATTTTTGTGCAGCCATTAAACAGGCCCATTGCTGTTGTTAGCATAATCCCCGTCGTACGTATAGACACCATCCAAGGGACAAAATTGCATCTACTGTCCAAGTGAGTGACTGATTTTTGGTGTATTGATTATCACCATTTCCATGCATACTTTGAAATCAAGACTTTCTTTTGCCTCTTCATGATCTTAAAATGGAAGAATGGGCACTTTTTTCCGGATATGATATTTAAAAGTTGATAGGCACAAAGTTCTAATATGAGAATTTGATAGGTACAAAGTTTGAGCAACTAATTAATATCATCTTGTGACTTGTTTTACATGATGAAGCTTCACCAAGGTGCAGATATTACCAAGTGAAACAGTCTTCAAAAGGTCACCGGCGCCGGTGGTTTCAGATTTTTCTTCTAGAGGGCCAAGCTCTATTTCCCCTGATTTTCTTAAGGTAGAATGTCAAGAGACAACACTCGCATACTTTTCAAAGACATTACATAATATTCTTTAGTTTTTGTGGTACACATAGGACATAGCAAGTGTTTGCATACACTTGATTAAAGTGATCACCAGCTTTTTACTTAAAAAAATGTAGTTTTTATTGTTTTCAAATGTCAAAATCTAAAAGCAGAGATAATGGTGCTTTAGATTTCTACTAATAAATCACGTTTACAACTTATTCACCAAACACTACTTTTTAACTTATTCAACTTTTAGCTTCTATTTACAAACACTACCAACTTCTGATTCTCAACTATATTTCGTTTCTGCTACAATAAATCACTTTCTCCCAAAGCAGAAGTTTATAAGTTTTTTACAAACATTCTCGTCGTGCTAGACCTAGATAATTATTATTGTGATTTTTTTTGTTCCCTATTGATTTACTGGTGCAGCCAGACATTAGTGCACCAGGAATCAACATACTGGCAGCATGGCCTCCGAATATTCCACCATCGATATTTCCAGGCGATGGTCGATCCGTTGAATGGAATTTCGATTCAGGGACATCCATGTCTTGCCCTCATGTATCCGGTGTTGTTGCCCTCCTCAAATCTGCACAGCCACATTGGTCCCCTGCTGCAATCAGATCTGCCCTCATGACTACTGGTAATAATTAGGAAAAATGTTACATATTTTACATCAAGGGATAGTAAGAGTGTTTGCAATCAAAAAAAAAAATGTCTTCTTAGTTCTCACCTTTGGTTTGAAAAAAATAATTTTTAGTAACTACAAATGTCTAACTTCTGCTTCATTTGATCAGAATCTAAAGCAAGGAGATGTGTCCTTTAGATTTCTGAATCTACTTTTGCTTCTGGTTTGACGGTTACAAACAAATAAGACTTTTGCAACTTTTTCAGTCAACGTTCTCAACTTCTGATTTTATTTGCAAATACTTTTAATTTTCTTATTCTCAACTACTTTTACTTCTGCTACAATCAACCACTTCTTCTAAAAACAGAAAAACACTCCCAGTATTTTCACGTCAACTATTGATACATTTTGTTTGACAGCTGATAACACAGACATAAACGGCGACGCCATACAAGTCGAAGCATCGACAAAATCTTCTGATCCCTTTGACATTGGTGCCGGACACATAAATCCAGTTAAGGCAATAGATCCAGGGCTAGTTTACGACATGAAAACTCGTGACTACGTTCTTTTCCTTTGCAACAACGGATATTCTGACGAACAAATACAAGCCATGGTTCTCTGTCCGGTGACTACAATCACGAGATGCCCTGATCAGAAAGTAGTTGAGCCTGATTGGAACATAAATTACCCATCAATAACCGTTTCGAACCTCAAACGCACCACCACAATCAGAAGGACCGTTCGCAACGTTGGACGTGCTAAAACGGCTATGTACTTTGTTAGCACTGTGAGTCCTAATGGCGTTGAGGTTGTTGTTTGGCCTAAAATCTTGATATTTTCACCTTTGAAGGAAGAAGTCACATACTATGTGACCCTTAAGCCACTCAAAGTGTCTCGAGGGAGATACGATTTCGGTTCGATTACTTGGTGTGATGGATTCCATCAGGTCAGGAGTCCTCTAGTTGTTCAAGTAAACACTACTGGAGCTGTGAGTAGTACCAATGAAGTTGAAAGTGCAGGCCATGTTTTTTGAATTGTTTGTTTGAGTCAAGAATAAATGTGAATCAACTTTTGATTCTATGTAAGGCTTTGTTGTAAAAAAGAAAGCAATGTGTACTATATTTCTTCTTAAACATGCATTCTAAAGTAAGATTTTGTGGGCTTAGCTTCATCTAATTTTGTTATGATATATTAGGTTCAATCTTTAGCTCAACGAACGTCATTTGTTTAGATTTCTAGTTAAGATTAATGTTTTTCTTACTATAAGTCTATAAATTAATTTGTTTTTTTTCAATATTAGACTTTGTGAGAACTACTTGTTACTTTAACCTTCTTCAGAAGTATTATTGTTTGCACTAGTTGAAAAACGAATCAAATAATTTGATACTTAGTTAATTGATTATTAAAATTTGTATAAACATGGAGAGTTTATTGTCAATAATGCATCGGCATGCATAATAATTTTACATTTTTCTATATAAAAAAATTCGTTATATAAATTCCAGAAATATATAGATATTTAATTGATAGGTAAATAAAATATTACTATATACAAATTGGAGTATTATACAGAAACAACACATATTAAAATAGAACACATTGAAACAATATAAAACCAACACGAGAACAAATTTAGAAACTATACAAACAATTTTTTGGATCCAACACATTGAAACAACATAGAAATAAATAAATAGCATGGAACAACTAAGAAACTACACAAATACAAAAAAATATATAAATAGATAAAGCCGTATAAATATCCAAATATGTGACTCTAGGCTAGGCGTACAGAACCAAAACCAAGCGTAAACCAATGTCAAATAGCGTAAAAATGTATTTATTTTTCTGAATTTTCTCAAAATAATAGGCGACAAATAAATTCAATTGTAAAATTGGGCCGGCCCATTGGACCCACGTTCCATAGGGTGTTTAACCAACAAAGCCCATATTCGTTTAAAAAAAAACCAACAAAGCCCATACGCGGTGTCGTAAAGGCAAAGGTTATTTTGGGTAGAGTATAAATAGGGATGTGGGAATATATTATCTCACAGTTCTCTCTCTCTCTTATTCGCAAATCGCAGGTAAGACTCCCAATTCATATATATACATACATTACATATATATAGTCTCCCTCCATCTCCTTCTTCCACCATATATATAGACGGGCGAACAAACGCACAAATTCACCATCATCATCATCTACTATAAAACATTCAATCTTTGAATTCTTTCCGCTCTGTTTCTCCGTTTTCATTTTCCCCCTCTTTCCGTCTTTCTTTTCTACGGACGATTTATAATTTATAAACCCTAGATCCTTCCAATTGACATTTATAAAAGGTTGAATCTCTCAATTCTTTGTTTTATTTTTTTTACCTCTATTCCCGTTCCGCTTCGTTTTTTTAATGTTCATGGCTCCGATTTTAATTTTCTTTTCCCTTTATCTCTGGTTTGGTCTTTTTCTTTTCCAGTTTTTCAACTTTGGAGAGGGTCCGAGTGGGGGGTTGGGTGGTGGTCTTGTAAATGCCTCATCAAGATTTAAGGATGAGCTCTTTTAAAGGGTTCGATTGTTGAGAAGATCTGTTCTTTGGTTCTTGGGGTCTATTTGATTTCGTTTTTTTTTTGTCCGTTGTTTTTTTTTTTTTGGGGGGGTGGGGGGTGGAGGCGGTTTAAAACCCAAGTGGATTTAAGATGGGAGGGATAGAAATCAAGGATTTATTTTGATTAAGTTGAACAAAGATTTGTTTTTTTATCTTTAAAATTGATTCTTGTAATGGTATTGACTTCATTTGTTTTCATTCTTTATACAAAGGTGTTCTGGACAGGTGGTAAAAAGAATCCAAATCACCAGGTGATTTTATTTTGATGGCAGATCCCCAAGGGTTGGAAGGAAGCCAACCAGTTGATCTCTCCAAGCATCCTTCTGGAATTGTTCCAACTCTCCAGTAAGATAATGCCCCTAGCTGTTCAATATATATATATCCTTTTCCTGTCCGTAATGCTCTTCAGAAACTTTCCATGACTGATTGCCTCTTGATGGATTATGCCATATTTGCCAATCTAGATACTTGTCAGTATGATATCGTCAGTCCAGTATTGGGTACAATGTAGACATTTATCCACTCATACAATTGTATTTAATTTTTCATCTAAGCAAATGATGCAAGTGGAAATATGAGTAGATACCTTTTTGTTGTTGTTGAAGTGAGGCAAATATCTATGATATCAACAATTTTTAAATGTGCTGTTTGGATATTGTATTTTCTGCGATCAAATGTCTGCATCCCATGAGGGTTTCTTTTAAATTATTATTTTCTTTATTGGTTATGTTCTTTAACTCTAAACAAATGAATGCGTCTTCTAAGGAAAAAACTAAAACTGTGAGCACGTGACTTTCTGTTACTGTCTATGTACATGTTGCTTACTACTTACTTTTTTGTTCTTTGAACTTGGTCTTTCATTCAACATGCTTTATGATTGCAGTGAATCTTAAGAAAAGTTGCTGCATTTGTTTTCCCTTTCATGTTGTAAAACTGGTAGAAGTTACGTGTTGAGCCAAAGCTAAACTGATGGTATTATTATATTCTAGAAGGTAGTTTTGTCTCGTAGATGTTAAATGCGTGTTTATATATTGATAGGCTCTGATTTAATGTATAATGCAGGAATATTGTTTCAACAGTCAATTTGGACTGCAAATTAGATCTTAAAGCTATAGCGCTGCAAGCTCGTAATGCAGAATATAATCCCAAGGTACGATTCTCTCATGTTATGTCTTAACTGATACTGTGTTGTTTCAGACTCCATGTAACTCTCATGGTACCATTTAATTTATGATGATAGAATGCATTTGAGTTCCTTAGCTTCCAATTTTGTCTCCTGATGTAGTAAAGTTATGTCGCAAATTAGGATCTACTTTGTAACTTTCTTCTTGTCCTAGACTGTTTCTTTTCTTTTTTGCTCTCGTTCGTCTTGTACTATTTTTCTTTTTGTTTGTAATTCATCTCGCAGGCATAGCTCAAATTAACAGTGCTTCCGCTGCTTAGATTTCTTATATAGTACATATCAGCACGTGTAGAGTTTGATTGTGAGTGACTACTTAGGAATTTTGAACATTGTAGAGATGTTCAGATGTTGGTTGTTATTCACTCATTGAAGATCTTTTGGTTTTATGTTTGTTATTTGTACGCCATGTATAGTGCTTACGTACTCTTTAATGGGATTTCAGCGTTTTGCTGCTGTGATTATGCGGATTAGAGAACCAAAAACAACGGCTCTTATTTTTGCATCTGGAAAGATGGTAAGTGATAATTAGTTTCTTTTAACACTGGCAATTTTTAGAATCTGCACTCGACTTTAGATATCTATTTATCATTTAATGTGAATCTTTTGTTGATCGCAAATGTTGGTACTTCTTTTCATCTTCCCTTAGTCTTCATTCCTGGAGATGTAAATGGGTCTTCAATGAGTTTTACTGCAGATGATTTACTGATGAACTATTCTTCTCCTTGCTGCTACAGGTTTGTACAGGAGCCAAGAGTGAACAACAGTCGAAATTGGCTGCTAGAAAGGTATAGCATACCATAAGCCATGCATGCTTTCACTGTCATTTGTTTACTGGGGTGATCTTTAAGATGAGAAATTAACGACCTTTTCCCACAAAAGATTTTATGATTTTCTTTTCTTTCTTTCTTTCCTTTTTTTTTTTTTTTGTGAAAATGTGAGTATCCGATGTTGAATAATATAATCTAGGAAGATTATGTATTTGCTATTAAGGTCTTTTTCCTCGGTTCTTCTTTGCTTCCTCACTCACCGCGAACCCTTCCAATGTTCTTCAGTATGCTAGAATCATTCAAAAGCTTGGTTTTCCAGCAAAGTTTAAGGTACTTATCCCCCTGTCCTCTTGACTATCTCTTGAAGACACCATATCAGCTGGTCTTTTTCCTTTTTCAGGATAGAGTCTTTTGCTGCTCAGTTTCACGTTCTCTTCTTTACTCTTGCAGGATTTCAAGATTCAGAACATAGTTGGTTCCTGTGATGTAAAATTCCCCATACGACTTGAAGGGCTTGCCTATGCTCATGGCGCCTTTTCAAGTGTGAGTGATTTATTGTCGTCTCTTTGTTTCATTGTAGATTTGGTGAGAAGTTTTGCTCCCTGTATTAGCACTAAAAAAATTAGCGTAAACTATGCGGCCAGTTTGTGATTATCTGTTAGATATACCCTACTCTTCAGTATTCTGTTTCAGATAACTTCAGTATGAAGTAATGATGGTTTTTATGGTTATAATGTATGCTACTCTTATTTGGAAAGAAGACCAATCCAGATTCAAAGGCCTAGTTTTGGTGTCCTGTAACAGAGCCTTCATTTACAAATTTATGATTGGGAATTTTATGGGAAAAACTGTAACCTGATTTCTTTGCTTTAATGACGATTTACATGTAAAGTAACAGAGATGCAGATCATATGACTTATAAGCTTGTATATTAAGATCTATTATATTGGTTTTGTTCTCACGGTCGACCATTTCGTTCCTTGAAATCCACTGCAAGGTAATGGTATGACCAATGTTTATTCGTATATGGGTCAAGCTGTAATTTGTTATTTCTTAATATGTTTGAACCTGGAAAGAATTGGGTATACACTGCTTTCCTTGACATTAGGTCTATTTATACATACTTCCTCTCTAGTTTGAAATTACCAAAACCTCCCTTGAGGTTTGATTATGACTTATGTTAAACACTTCAGTTCTCCCCACCCCAACTAACTGTTAGTTGACTTAGTGTAAGATGATGATGCCAGCCAAAAACTGCCATCTAATTCCTTATTTACCCTTGCTCAAATGTTAATAGATATTTGTGGGTAGAAATATCCTTTCACGTGTCATGCATGTGAGGGGTGTTAGTGTAACTTATCAAACTTTCAGGACCGAACGTATTGTGAAAGACTTCATTATAGATGAGGCATTTAGAGGTCTAAATATAATTATCCAAAGATATTGGTTCTTTATTGTGATAAAGATACTGGCTTTAATGTACAATGGCAAAAATGTCTTCCAATTTAAAAAAATTCGCAAACTTTTTGGGATTTTTATGACATTTGCCTGAGGGTAAATATGTAATTGTTCTAATTCAGGTTGGGTGTTTTACCGACCAAACCTCATGGGAGGTTTTGGTAATTTTCCAAATCCTAGTGGAAGTATGTTATTAGACCTAGCCTTAGGAGAGGCAGTGTAATTTAGTCTAAAGAATTATAGGTTTATGCATAATCGATGAGTTCTTTCTCATCAGTTACTGGTTGTTTAGTCAAAGTCATTATAATCATGAATTGTTTGCTCGTATTCTGGTATGTTAAAGAAAGTACCTTTATCGTATTTATTGCAAACTTTGCTGGTACAGTATGAGCCAGAACTCTTCCCTGGATTAATATACCGGATGAAACAGCCGAAGATAGTGCTGCTAATTTTTGTCTCTGGGAAGATTGTTCTCACAGGCGCTAAGGTAGTGAATATAGCTTTTTTTCTGAGCACATTTTATCCCGCTATGCTATTCCGAGAATACATACTGTATGGTGTAATACTTTGTTTTGTTTTAACATTTTCAGGTCAGGGAAGAAACATATACTGCCTTTGAAAATATCTATCCAGTTCTCACTGAATTCCGAAAAGTTCAGCAATGGTATGGAAAAAGAGGGTTTTGGTCCTCATTTTCTTTATTTCCACGTTTGCTTTAATTTATTAACCTTTTCTTAATCTTATTGTAGATTTGTTGAGAATTTGGGCAGTGTCTCTAAAGGGTCATGAGAAATTCAAGAAGCATCTGGGATTGCCTCTGCTGGTGTGGGCTTAATCTGTAAATACTTAATAGTGATTGGACGATCTTTTTAGAATGATGTTAGTTAAAAGTGATTTTGAGTATGGCATTTTTCACGCGGCCTTTTTGAACTGTATATGCATCAGATATGAAATGTGTATTGAGAGAGGCAGGCTAATAAAGTATAGTGGTTTTAGGCTTTTATACTTGCAAGAACTCAGCAATTTGTGCTGGCGGACATCGACTTGCTGATTTTTGTTTTCCAGAATTTTTGTTGCTTTTGTTGCTTTTTATGAGCTTGTAAAACGATGGAGTAACGGCATGGAAATTCGAACAAACAATAGTTTGTTTTAGGGTGAATTACAAAACTGCCTATGAGGCTTATAAAAAAGTTCTTATCTTTCAAAATTACATATGCCTCATTGAGGCGTTACAAATAACCCCGTGAAGTTGTACAAATATTTCTCAATAATTGCAATTTGTATAATAAAAACAAAATGTCAAGGTTATATTGTAATATTGAAATATAACTAAGGTTTTGTGTGATTAGACTAAAAAAATCTCAAGGATAAATTTTGTAATTAATTTCAATGGCAGTTCAAAGGAAAAACTCTTTTTTACTGTTTCCACTTTCTCAATCCAATTTAAACGCAGTAGAAATGCTTGATGCAAACTGGTGTTTGTGAGAAATCTAATGCATTTAACTGGTGTTAGAGATGGGATGTTTGAATGCCATAACCCATAACTATTTTATCCTTTTTTTTTTTTTTGAATATATATACATTACACAGACCTTGTTTCTAGATAATTAGTACTATCAGCTCTAACACTTCTCCAGGAACCATTGAACAACAAAGTGATGATGACTGCCAAAAAAAGTCCCACAAAATATCCCAATCCAAAAGGGACATTATACCATGAACTCTCAGGCTCTTCTTCTTCATCAGATTCAGGTACCATCTCTTCTTGTGTACCAACAACAACATGATCACACCTTCTTTTTATTACATAGCCACAAAGTTTAGGATTCCCCTCAAATGAAGCTGCAGGAAATGTATCAAACTGACCCCCTCTTGGAATCTCTCCTTGCAGATCATTGTTCGCCACGCTGAACGAAGACAAGAAATGGAGCCCCGTTAGTGATTCCGGGATCTCACCGGACAGATCATTCCCGGACATATCCAATCTCTCCAAATTAACGAGACGCGACAGATTACGTGGTATGCTGCCGTTGAATTCGTTGTTGTTGAGGTCCAACACATGAAGAAGCTTCAACCGCCCGATTTCTTCCGGGATATTACCACTCAGTTTGTTATAACCCACTTTCAATCCCCGCGGCAAGTTAAAAAGGCGGTTGTACTGTTGTGCATCGAATAAGAAAGGCAATGCGAGCGAACTCAAGTCCGAACTCGTGTTGTCCGAGTTCAGAGCTGGCAAACGACCGAGTTCGCGGGGGAGGTTGCCGGACAGGTAGTTTTGCGTCAGGTTTAGGACGAAGAGCCTCGGCATGTCCCCTAACCATGCCGGGATCGGTCCGTAAATCTTGTTGTAAGAAAGATTCAAGACTTTGAGTTTTCTCAGCTTTGCAATCCATGAAGGGATTTGTCCCTTGAGTTGGCATCCTCCTAGAGTCAGAATTTGTAGATTTTGAAAACCATTGCCTAGACGCGATAAATCATCGTCGTTAGGCATCGTCTCATCGTTAAAGCATCTCGACATGAACAAGACCGCGATATTTTCGCAATGCCGGAGAATGTTCAGAGCTTGAGAAACGTTCGACAGGTAGTTATCCGAAACGGAGAAGTGTGCTAGAGATCTCAATGACGCCATGCACGGTGGGATTTCGCCAACTAGGCGATTGTAAGCCAATCGGACGGCTGTCAGGGACCGGCACAAGCACAGGCTATTCGAGATTTTCCCGACGAAAGTGTTGTTCCCAAAATCAACGGCTTCGAGTAGCTGGAGTTTAGAGAAATCGAGATTTGAGATTTCGCCTCCGAAACGATTGTTACGTATGAGCAGAGTTTTCAATTTGGAGCAGTTCATCAGAGAAGGCGGCAAAGTACCATTCAGACTATTGGTGTGAAGTTGAAGTTGCTCCAAATTGGAAAGCAAACCGATATCAAGAGGTAACTCACCACTCAATTCATTCACATGGAGTTCCAAAACGGTGAGATTCGAAAGCAGAACGATACTATCGTTGATTGGCCCGGAAAATCGGTTGTTAGGCAGAGAAATTTCCTCCAATGCCCTTAATCTGTAAAGATCATAAGGTAACCATCCTGACAGGGAATTGAAACCTGCCCTGAAAACTTTTAAATTAGAACATCCACCAATATTTATATTGCCAATGAATTTATTCATTGACAAATCCAAGATCTCAAGAAATGCAGACCCCGAGCATATAGACAAAGGAACTGGACCTGTAAGGCTGTTGTTGCTGACATTGAAACTGATCAAATTCGATGCACGGTTAAAAAACGACGAATCCAAGGAGCCGTTGAACCGATTGCTCGATAGGTCAAGAATTTTCAGATGAATCAAGGAATGGAAAAGTGTGACCGGAAAAGGGCCGGAGATGTGGTTGTGTGAGAGATTTATGTGAGATAGAAATGAAAGGTTTGCAAGAAAGGGATGATCGATGGTGCCGGAGAGACCTTTCTCCGGTAACCATAAATGCGTCACACGGTTATTAAAGGTTGTGCAAGAAATGCCTTCCCAATGGCAACAATCAGTAGATGATGACCAGTTGAGAGGTAAGGAATTAGAGATGTGTTGATGGAATGATATAAGTGAATCATGGTCAATTTGGTTGCAAGAAAGTACATTTTCTTGAAGTGAAGAAAGCAGAACAACAAAGAGGAAAAAGCAAAAGCAGAGAGTTAGCATTGGTTGATTAAGCTTAAAGCTTTTTTTCTTCTTGTTCTTGTTAATCCACCACTTATACACATAGACATAGACAAACAGACAGACAAGTTCAGAGTTCAGTTGAAGAAAAATGATTGCTTTTCAAGAATTTTTCTGGATTGTAAGAGTTTTAAGGGTTGGGATGTTGAGTTGTTCTCATATATAATTAAGAAGCTTTTTTATATTTGACAAATTAAAGAGTGGAGTGGATTATATACCATTACATACTTTTGTTTAAGTTGTTAGGCATTGACTTTTGAGTATCATCACTGATGAAGCTTCAAGGAATTATTTTTATAAAATAACTAATGGTTGAGATCTCAAGTTTGATTAGTATAACTTTTTTCTCAAGTTGATGAATTTATGTCAATTCCTTTTTTTTTTTTTTTTGGCTTTGCTATTTTGGGAAATAGTCAGCAAGAAGAAAAGATTGTTTATGCTTACATAAATCTGGAAATCAGTATCTTGCCTTGAGAAACCTTTTTTTTTTAAAAAAAAAAAAAAAATTTGTTTCAGAATATTTCAGGGAGTTGCCCTGCAGCATGTATAGAGACTTGAGTCAATGATAAAAATAATCAATAAATTATTAAAAGGGTTAATTATAAATACTATCCATGAGGTTCAACCTAATTACAAAAAAATCCAGTTATCTTGTAAAATTACAAATATCCACTGACGCGTTTGTTTTTTGCTTACAAAATTGTGTTGGAGATTTATCACGTGCGATATTATATTCCGAAACTAAATCAGAAAACTTGAATTCTAGAAAGCGAAATTAGAAAAAATGCATAAATTTAGTCCGAGGCTAGAGTTCGACTCTATATCTTTAAGACGAATTGTCCCGCTACGATGCCCACGGTTGGACATCAAACATCTCCCAAGATATAACAGTCTCGTCTTGCTGTAGTAGCACTCCAAACAACAAGAGACATCAAACTTCAAATGTTTTATACTTTCTCTTTTACGGGAAAATTTTGACAGAATGTATGCTTGTGTTTGTATGCAAAATGAGTATGCTCATGAATTTTCTGCAGAATAAGGGGAATTTATAGATTACCAAATGTCGCTATTAAAACAACACAATTGTTCGAATAAACAAGTTCATTTATTCGAACAGATACGTCCATTGGTTTCAAACGAAACAACACAATTATTTGGATAAACCTTTTCAATCCGAATAGTTTCAAATGAACGATACACCTTTTTTGACAACAATTTCTCATTTACCCAAAAATATTTATAATATTTCCAATTTAATTGCACCCTAAAGAGGCCTCAAGAGGGGATGTTTGTAATTTTGAAAAATAACTACAGCATTTGTAAATAGGCTAAACTTTAGGAGTGGTTTTCTGTAATTATCCCTTATTAAAATAGTCAATATTCATGGGTGATGAATATACAATCTGTGAGGGGTCCCATGCGGTTATCTGCAAATTGTTTTGAACCTGAGACAATGATGTTACATTTTTCTCCACTTAATTTCTTGTCAAAGCATAAAACAAAATCAAAATATGACCAGTATGCTAACCTTGCTGGTTAAGGAAAAGCTGCAGTCATAATCACTTGTATTGGACAGTTTAAGTAAGTAGAAAGTAGTGCAATCCACGACTTTGAAGAAATAAAAAGGAATGACAGAAATTTCTGGTAACTTATTTTCAATCCTTTAATACCAAATAGTCAAGCATAATTCCAATTTAGGTCACTCGGCTGCCTACAATATGTCTGATCATATGACCATGTGACCTCGTTTTCGTATCAGATTTCTCGTTTTATGGCACCTCCTTGTTGACCATTATACCAACCCTATATGCACAAGTGGGAAAAACAAATCGATTTTTATTATATCACAGATTGATTAATTATCATTTTTCTAAATAAGTTGGGAGTACTGGTTGGAGGGAAGGAGATAAATTTCAAAGTAACTGAAAGATACTGGATTCAAACCTCGGTCAACACCTTTACAAAAGGTGAGTGATACCACTTGAACTACAAGCTTGTGATCATTGATTAATTACTATTGATGTTACGATTACACCAGTCAAGATAATTAATCCAATAGCTAATGTAACTCCCATAATCACAGTATATCACGTGGAGGAAACTAGCCTGCAACACGGACGTACAATATTAGAGGGGCCCGGGTTTCCATATGATGCTTAAGTCGGTGGGGATCTGAACATAATCCATAGTGTAAAGTAACTTAATAAACAATAAAGGCGTGGTTAACTTACAAATGGACGTGGAGAGACTATTTATAACTGAAACTTTGGGTCTAAGGGAATTTGAGTAGTGAATTGGGCCTCATGGGCCAGTTCAGTTGGTAATAATTCGACCCAGCAATTAATAATTATGGCCTAATAAATAAATAACTTAAACAAATAAACGATAGTGTAAAATCCATTTTACCCTTCAACCAGGAACTCAAATACAAAGATAATAAGATGATTTTGCTTAAAATGGTACACTACGTTTAAGAGCAGCAAAAGATGTGTTGAGTGCAAAAAGAGTAGCAGTTGAAGTGACTACCAATTAGTAATAGGAAGTTGCATCGAAATTTCATTAGCAACTTGCCATATTGTAATAAACTATATCTATGAATATATATGCCATTCAACTTTTCCTTTGGCCTATTTCTAATCTATAGCCATAGTTTTGGTAATGGGGTGGGATTATATTTTCTTTAATTTTGGTGTAAAGGCCAGATTAACGTGTCAACTTGACTTAGAAAAGAGAAACAATTGACTTGACTTAGTCCACCACCTCTTTCTCTGAAATATTGCTCAGATGCCCTCACGTTCCTAACACACACACACACACACACTGATTTGTATTTAATATTTTATAGATCTAGTATATGTATATGTTTGTTCTCTAGTGAAATACTGGCAACTTTTCAATCCAAATACGCACTAATTGCTGGTATAGAAAAAAAAATTTGTATAATTTGCATCATGAGGGGGTAGGTGGAGTCATATATTTTTATCAGAGACAGAGACAAAGTTTTCTTATAAGATAGTAATGCATTCACATTGTAAATGATCATCAAAACACAAATCTTGAGGAAAATACGTGGATAAATTAAAACTGATCGATGGGAATGATGTGTCATTGTTTACAATAATTCTCATCCCACATCTAGTGTAAAAAAAAGTGTAGACTAATATAATTGGGATAGTCTTTTATGCACAATTTTATTGGATAAATGGATATTTGGGCAAATGTAATGGGCTTGTATTAATATTATTACAAGTCTAGATTAGGCACCTGGGGCATCTTCAGCATTGAGGATATCCAATTTATTAGTTTATGTTTTTTCTTAACTAATATTTTCTCGAATTTCTCTTAGGACATTCGAAATTTCAATTAAACATATGTAATTCTTCACATAGACATCTCTATTTGTAATTATTGGAATTTGGTTATGTTAAATTGGATATTAACCCGATTTTAACCAAATATTTATGTGGTTTTCATTAGTGAAAAATGGAATTAAATTATTTGTTAAATTCTACTAAGTGAGTAGATGAGAATAATATTTGGAATTTATCAAAATCTATTCCGGGTGAATGAGAAATTACGGCACGATTGGTATGCATAAATGGAATTAGGTTGGAATGGAATGAATTTAGGAATGGAATGATGTAGTATTACTATTCCTATGATTGGTATGTACAAGGAATGGAGAAATGAATGGATGACGATTTTTTACTTGATTTAAATATCTTGATCGATAATTATAAATGAATGATAGTAATTGAGAAAAATAATTTTGAAGTATCAAATTCTCTTAAATAAAATTTTAATGTGTGCTAAATTGATATAAGGTATTTTAATGTGTGCTAAATAATATATATATATATATATATAGATTTATATCTATGATATCAAAAATATTTTATGTAATATATTTTAGGGATAATTACAAAAACACCCCTGAGATTTAGGCTAATTACAAAAAAATCCAGAAATATTTTAAAATTACAAAAAACCCCATCAGGTTTGATTATGTGTTAAATTTAAGGGGGTAACTATAGTATTTTTATAAATATCAGGAGGATTTTGATATATTTTTTGCTTATGAAGAGGGAAAATGTAAGACAGAATCAAACTTCAAGGGTTTTTTTGTAATTTTAAAAAATCTCTGGGTTTTTATGTAATTATCCCAAACCTCAGGGGTACTTTTGTAATTATCTCTATTTTTTATAAGAAAATATAGATAATTAACAAAAGAATTCTATATCAAAATTTTGATTTAACTATTGAATATTGATAGAAATTGACTATGATTTATTAAAATATTAAATATAACTCATATTTAAATTATAAATATTTTTTTATTTATAACACTACTTTTCGAAAATATAGATTATATCCAACATTTTTAGTCATTTATAGAAAGATAATATTATTAAAAATAAACTTTGAGTCATTCTTGATGATTGGGAATAGCTAAACCCATGGGGGAGAGGAGGAATGATCATTCCCTTATTTTTGGGAATAGGCATTCCCATGAGAATGAGTATTCCCATTACTAAAGCATATCAATCATGTGAATCGGAATGAAACAAGAAATGCTCATTCCGATCCTACCCCATTCCCACATACCAATCATGCCGTTAATGCTAGAAGTTAGCTACTTAAAACTAAAAAATGGTATGAAAAATGGAAAATGTGGGGAATGAGAAATGTTCCATCCCACATAGAGTAGAAAACCAAAGTTTGCTCTATATATAAATCCTTGATGCGTGATATTAGCAAAAATCGAACTATCAATTATGTTTCCATATATTTTTACTAACATTAAATTTATATCTCATAGGTAAAAAATTGTATAAGACCATCTTACGCATCTTACTTCGTAAGATGGAGCCCCATCGACTCGTCTCCACTACTTATATGAGTTGACTTGATTTTTTTTCATTCTTCTCTCTTCTTTTCCATCTTCCCGTCATTGCTCGCATTACTGTACATGTTTCTTCTATCTTTTTTTCTATCTTTTCCTTCTCTGTTCACGCGCCTTTCTTACTTTATCCTCTCTTAGTTTTCAGTCACAATCACTTATGCCGCACCTCAAACAACAATCAAAGCAAGAATCAAGGGAAGAATGAAAGAATCTTGAAAAAAAGTGAAAGAGAAAGAGAGAGAGAGATGAGTGTCTTTACTCCCGCCATAGTCATGGTACACCTATTTAATTTTGACCTTGAACATGGTGAAGGTTGTTGTCAATGGTGGGGGTACACCGATCGTGTACCGCCGATGGTAGAGAATGGTAGTGGGTAGAGGACGGCGGTGTTTCTGCTTTCTTAGTTGTTTTCATGGCTACTTTTGGGTATTGAAGATGAAGACATGATACTGGTGTTAAGTAATGGTTCTAGATGTAATTGACAATATACAAAAAGTATTAGTTTTTTCTTTCAAAAAGTATTACTTTTTATTCAAAAAGTATCACATTTTCTTAATTGTCACTTAAAACTATTCGTCGATGTAAATAAAAAGTAATTTTTTTTTCTTCAAAAGTATTACTTTTATTCAAAAGGTATGGCATTTTCTTAATTGTTAAAACTATTTGACGATGTAATAGAAAAGTGCTACTTTTTTCTTTAAAAGTATTACTTTTTATTCAAAAAGTATTATTTTTTATTCATTTTATTTAAAATTATATAACTGATGATGTACGAAAAAAGTATTATTTTTTCTTTTTAAAGTATTACGTTTTGTTCAAAAAGTATCAATATTTATGAATTGTCACTTAAAAGTATGTAATGGCGATGTAAAAAAAAGTATAGTATATATCAAGTTACGTTTTATGATAATTTAGTAATACTTTTACTTTAAAAGTATTACATTTTACACGGAAAATATCATTTTCATTAGTTGTCACTTACAAAATGTAATAAATTGAATTCAAAAATATCATTATTTCCAGTGTATTCATAATTTCTTGGGTACATATATTTCTACTAGTCAACTTTCATCTTCTAGATTTACCTCAATTCAACCATTGAAGCAACTGAATAAAAGATGGGTGTGACTGTGCAACTATGGGATTTTTAAGAAAGAGAATATTTAACGAAACGAAAAATCACGAGAAAGAAAGAAAAGGAAGAGAAAAGAAAGAAAAATCTAAGTAGCAATGGTGAAGGAGAAGATAACAGAGATTGAGAAAGAGAAAGGAATGAGAGAAGCGGGCTTGGTGGTGCTATAATTGCGGGGTGGGAGAGAGAGAGAGAGAGAGAGAGAGAGAGAGAGAGAGAGAGAGAGAGAGAGAGAGAGAGAGAGAGAGAGAGAGAGAGAGAGAGAGAGAGAGAGAGAGAGAGAGAGAGAGAGAGAGAGAGAGAGAGAGAGAGATGTTTACCTTATTCTTCTGCTTTTTCCCCCTTTTTCAGTTGAGTTTGATTTGGTTTACCGGATTTGCATATTGAATTTGTCTCATGGATTTAGATCTGTGAGAGAGTCGCATAGGAGACCCATTCTATATCATAATCAAGACTGTATAAGCTTAAAGATAGAAAATTACCGAGACCACAATATATGTTACGTAACCCTTACAATTAGTACTATTTTAGAGCACCTTCAAGAGAGTGCACTATCTTCAATTGGGTAAAATTGTTAAAGTACAACTATGAAGCACTGATACAGATACGAGATATGGGTACGGTACGGTACGGCACGTGTACGAGGATACGACATATTCTAAAATTTTAAGAATACGGGTACGGCATATATATCTTTATATATAATTATATTTTTATATTATTATAAATATAGACGTACTAAGTACAATAAAAAAATTGTGTTTCAACATTAAAACAATAAAATTCATGAATATTCAAATATAACATTTTTTCTCATTTATAAACAAACAAATACAAAAAGTCTGACATAGTACAATTATAAATTTCGTACCTACTAAATTGACAATGTTCAACAATTAATTATTATATTGCATAATATAATTACAACTTTATTAAAAAATATAGTCAATTTCTTTCTTTTCCAAAAGTTTGACCCCATAAACTATATTGTACAACATTTTGTGAAGAGGAAATGACAAGATAGGTGAACCCACTACTACACCCTCTCAACCCTTCTCTCTCATTTCTTCCATCTGTATCTACTTCCATTGTTTCTTTCATTTATAGAGGAAAGAATGAAAATTGAATGGTGAAGACTCAAGATTGAAGATAAATTAAAGGTGCATAATTGATTTATGGAAGAGAGAAGGATCAACACAACAAATAGGGGAAACAACATCGCGGCTGAGGAGATGGCTGATAAAATCGCGTGATGTTTTTTGCTATTTTGTTCTTCCCATATATAGATCTACATGAAATTTTGAAGGACACGACTTTTTCATATGTAGATTTACACAAATTCTAGAAGGATACAATTTTGTTCTCTCAAACACAGGTGTCGGGGTGTTTTTTTTATTTTTTTCATTTTTTTTATTTAGACACTTTGTGGATACATATTTATATGTGTCCAAGACGTATCGGTATCCGGAGCATATCCGACACGGATACGTGAACTTGAGAGGGTTGTCGGTGCTTCATAGAAGTACAATGATAGCCATTCAAAATTATTGAAGTGTGATTAAAATATATTGAGTTTAAGTGGAAGCACAACATGTTACTGCGCCTAGAATAAGAAAAAAAAATGGGAAGCGTATATTGCGTCTGAAACAAGAACAGAAATACAAACTCCAAGAAAACAATGAAATAAAAAAAAATTAAACACAAGGTTGGCGCAATGTATATTGCGCAAACAGTAAAACAAAAAACAAAAATTCTTATTACACATACTTTATTAGGTTTTACCATATGTATATTATATTTTATCTTAAACATATTGTTATAATATTTTTTAAACATAATGAAAATAGCAATAATATATTAACATATATTATATATAATTATATATATGTCATATACATATACTTTTATATATTTATATATGTATTTATTTATTTATATCATTATTTTATAAGAGATGTTAAAAGAGTCAGAGTCTGCCAGTCCGGACCATTTAAACTACAAATTATCTGAAATCAAATTGAATACAAAATATATTTCTAAAAAAATCATAATACTACAACTATTATGACTTTTAAAAAGCTTTAATATTAATAATGGAGTAAATCATTTGAAATTAAAACTAGTTAAATGATTATTAAATTGCACTTAAAAGAGAAACATACTCTAAACAAGTAATAGTACCATATTATAATAATATAAAAAAGAATCATATTTGAATTTTTTACCACATTACATAAATTATAAATATAATTTTATTGATGATGTTAAGTTGTTAAGTAGGAGATATCGAGATTATAAATTTATCTCTTAGTTGTGTACTTGCGTCGTATTTGTATGATTTCATTTATAAAGTTTAAAGTTTGAGTGTTTGAACTTTAGGATATTATATATGTGATGTAACTATAAACTGTGTAGTTTTATTATTATGTATCATTTAGTTTTGTACATTTAGTTTGAATGTTAACTATGTATGTATTTATTTGAAATTTTAGATTCAAATATAAAATTTTAAATTGTTTGGCTTGTAGTCCGTTTAGCCCGAAGCCTGCTGGTAGTAGAGTTGGCAATGGCCAGGTTGACCTGGCCAGTCTGAGCCCATCTTTTTTTTTTTTTATAAAAAAAATTGGATCCGGTCGAGCTGGCCCGATTTTACTCGACCCACAAAAATATTTGGCCCGCCTCATGTATACATTTTGTACACAAAAGATATCGAGTCGGGCTAAAAGTCGGGCAATCTCGGCCCATGGGCGAATCCCGGGCCGAGCCAAACTCGGACCTCACAAATCATGGCCCGGCCTAATGCAAACATCGGGCGGGTTGTATTTTTGACTCTAGACCGCATAAAGGGCTGGCCGTTTAACACATCTCTATATTATATATAACATACATTTTTTTTTATTTTTAAGAAATTTTGGTTAATTAAGTCGGTATATATATTTATATACATAACATATAACGTATAATATATATGTGACATATAAATATAAATATAATTATATATTATATGTGTTAATGTATTATTTCGATTTTCTATATATTTAAAAATGTGTTTAATATAATATATAAAACATAATTTAATATAAAATTAAAAATATGATATACATATGATAAATCTAATAAAATATGTTTAATAAGAATTATTGTTTTTTTTTACAGATTAGCGCAATGACATATTGCGCCAACCTTGTTTTTTACTTTTTATTTTATTTTTAATTTTGGCTGGCGTAGTAGCAAGTAGCAACTTGCGCTAGCCTTGTGTTTAATTTATTTTATTTTATTTTTTCCCAAGGCGCAATTACGAGTTGCACCTGGATTTGTATTTATGTTCTTATTCCAGCGCAATATGATATTGTGTCTCCCATTTTTTTTCTTATTCCAGGCGCAATAACATGTGTTTTCAGTTAAACTCACAATATATTTCAATCACACTATATTTCAACAATTTTGAATGGATTATATTGTACTTAAACAATTTAGCCTTCAATTTGGAGATAACTTACTCCAGTACTATGCCAAAGTCTCCTTAAATAATTCAAACTAGCAATACATTGATAGTAGACATAAACAAATCTGTTAAAAACCGTGGAAGATTAATTATGAAAAGACTCATAGCATCTAAGTTAATAACAAAAACCGGCTTAAAGCTAGCCTAGACTGCAACCTGTTGAAGATCATAATCTGATTTGTTATCTCTGTCGCCGGATCGAAAACTTGCTTGTCTGAATCGTTCACACAAGAAAAACATAGCACCAAGACGGTGATAAACCAAGCAACGTACCAGACGGCAAAATCAAAAACAACAAAACAAACAAACAATCCAAATTTATGTGGGAAATCACTTATTTAGTAAATAAATTGATAATAGGATGTAGATGGGGTGATTTTTGGTCAAAAATGGCCAAAAACCACTCTTTAATAATGAGGAACAAGAATAGAAACAAAAGAGAGAGGATTAGCGAGAAACGAAAACAACTTATAAATAAAAACTAATAATTGTCACTATGGCTTCATCTTTTGCACCATTCGACCATTTCTCATTCTCTGAACATTTTGATATATCGTTTCTTATCTTCTGAACGCTTCGATCATTTCCCATCCTCTCTCCACTTCAATTGTTTCTCATCCTCTGTACGCTTCAATTCATTGACTGTAGTCATTACTGCTTCTTTCCATTTTTCTTCCGGGTCACGCTTTCTCTTGTTCTTTGATGAAATCTTCCCCTCAAACATTTTTTGATTCACGTGCTTTTTGCTTCAACGCCATCACATACCTAAATGCAAATTAACATGTTTATCATGGTAGTGAATACTTTTATCATTTACAATAAGAGCAATGAATATCGCAGAACATAAAGCCAGAAGCAAAAGTCATACTAAATGGGAAAAGAAAAATTGTCTGTATCAAAACTTTGTTGTTCTCTATTTTCACAAATAACAAAAAGTTATAGTTAACATGCAAGCTATTAATTTTTGTTGGAAAATTGAATGGAAATTGTGTTTTTGGTATAATTTCTTGGACCATTTAACTCCAATGGTGTTTAATTTTGTAACACCTAAAACTCCCAACTCATGGAGTAGTGGGGGAGTGATGGCACTTGAAACTCCCAAGTCATGGAAAAGTGGGAAGTGAATGTCTCAAGTCATGGGTAGTGGAAAGTTAATATGGCTTGATCTTGAAGCCTATAAAAATGAGATCCATGGTTTTCACAATCTACACAACTCAACTCCTACACTTGCATAACAAAAGTTCTTGCATATTGCTCTTTTATTCTTTGGCTTCCAATTGCATTTTTGGTGGTGATTTCCAAGCATAGTCTTCAGTTCGCCGGAACTGAGGTAATCCGGTTTTCCCGTCTTATCCTGGGAAACAGACGTCCAGAATAGGGGACGAATATGTTTTAAGGATAATGTGTTCAACACACGATCCGTGCCAACTTTATATTGTGCTTATATAATTTCGTTTATTACAAATTTCTGTTGATGTTCTGTAATTTGTAATTCCTTTTTACATTGTGTAATACAAACTGTACTAGAAAAATTCTTCGTATTTTGCGTACAAACTTAAAATAGATTCTTATTACTTCTACGGTACAATTTGTATAAACAGAATTTTGAAAAAATTCGTGTACAGTTTAAAAGCTTGAAATTGCTTTGTCCAGTACAGTTTATTGAACGAAATATTTGCAATCTTCTGCTAATTTTAATAACTTTGAAATTTTCTATAGTGCAAAATCAGTATTTCAGTTTACTATTTCTTTTAGATAATAAGACTGCATCTTGTTTCCACTTTTAAGCAATTACTGGAGCTTGCATATTTTGAAAGAAACCGTGTTAGTCTTATTCTGAGTTTCAATACAGAGTGGTTGGTTTTGCAAATCAAAAATCAAAATCAAGTTGGATATTTTATCAAATATTTTGGAAGCTATTAGATACAGCAAACTCTTTTGGCTTGTGTATATATCTTTACTGACTTGTAATTTGACAGTGGCAATTATTACTCTACATCATAATATATTGTGTTGGCATGATGCTATGTTCTGAATTCTAAATGTATTATAGAATTCGTCTTTTGCAAAATAAAAGTCAATTCAGTTGATATATTTGTTTTAGTAAACTAACATTTCATTGCAGTTAGTTCTAATTTTGTTCTGGACAAATAAATTTATACCCGTACTTTTTGGAGTGGAAGGAAATCGATATTTGGACCTAAAAATAAATCTTGAACAAATTTTATATATTTGTTCTTATCGGTTTTGTTCCGATAGATTGAAGTGCTAAACTTCTTTTGTTATTTGTTTCAGAAATGGGCCAATGGCATCTGATTCAAACAGTGGTGGGTCTAACCCTGTGGCACCAACTCCGGCTTTTATAGCCAACCCCACGCTTAATGTACCGGTTAATCATGGCAAAAAATGGGAAAAGCTTAACGGTTTGAACTTTAAGCGGTGGCAGCAGAAGATGCTCTTCTACTTGACCACCTTGAACTTGGCGCGGTTCTTGACAGAAGATCCTCCACAGCTTAGTGAGGATGAGACTGATGCACAAGCGGTTAACGTTTTGGATGCTTGGAATCATCTTTGATTTCTTGTGTAGAAATTATGTCATGAATGGCCTTGCAGATTCGCTTTACAACGTGTATAGCTCTAAGAAAAGCGCAAAGGAAGCGTGGGGAGTCTTTGGACCATAAATATAAGACTGAGGATGCGGGTGCGAAAAAATTCATCGTAGACCACTTCTTGGATTATAAAATGGTGGACTCAAAAACGGTCATCAATCAAATACAAGAGCTTCAGGTGATCATACATGATATTCATGCCGAGGGAATGGTTCTTAGTGAGACTTTCCAAGTGGCTGCAATCATTGAGAAATTGCCACCAGCTTGGAGAGACTTCAATAACTATTTGAAACATAAGCGAAAGGAAATGAACGTCGAAGAACTAGTTGTTAGACTTCGCATTGAAGAAGACAACAAAAGTTCGAGAAGAAGTGGTTCAATCACGAGGTGGCTAAAGCGATGTTATTGAACATGGGCAAAGTTCCAAAAGGCAAGAACAAAATGCGAGCCGGGGAAAAGGGGTTAAGTTGGGATCCAAAGGAGGCATTTCCAAGAAGAAGTTTGAAGTAAAATGCTTTAATTGTGGCGGGAAGGGTCACAAGGCTCCTGACTGCAAGAAACCAAAAAGGAACAGAGAGGCTAACATGGTTGAGGAAATTTCTCAAGAGGTGTCAGATATGAACCTGGCTGCAGTGGTCTCTGAGGTGAACTTGGTGGGTTCAAACTGTATATGGGGTGGGCTACCTACGAGGTCAAAGGGAAAGGAAAAGTGGTTTTGAAGATAACGTCCGGGAAGGAACTGACTCTCAATAATGTGTTGTATGTGCCAGATATTCGAAAAAATCTGGTGTCTGGTTCGCTTTTAGATAAGCATGGTTTTCGCATTGTTTTTGAGTCAGGGGTTGTAACTTTGATGAAAAATGGAATATTTGTAGGCAATGGTTATGCTTCTGATGGGTTGTCTAAGCTCAATGTAATGGTTGTTAAACCAAAAATCAATGAAATGAATAACTCTTCTGTTTACTTGCTTGAGTCTTCCAATTTGTGGCATGGTAAACTAGGACATGTTAATTTTGATACTCTACGTAAATTAATTAACTTGAATTGTATAACAACATTCCATATTGATTCCAAGCACAAGTGTGAAACTTGTGTTGAGGCAAAGTTAACAAGGACATCATTTAAAAATATTAAAAGAAATAATGAACCACTTGATTTAATTCACACCGATGTATGTGATTTAAAATCGACACAAACACGTGGTGGCAACAAGTACTTCATTACTTTTATAGATGATAACACAAAGTTTTGTTATGTGTATCTTCTTAAAAGTAAAGATGAAGCTATAGAGAAATTTATTCTCTATAAAAATGAAGTTGAGAATCAACTCAATAAGAAAATTAAGGTGTTAAGAAGTGATCGTAGAGGTGAATATGAATCACCATTTGCTGAATTTTGTGCCCAACACGGAATTAGACACGAAACAACAATACCTTATTCACCTCAACAGAATGGCATTGCAGAACGGAAAAATCGTACACTTAAAGAAATGATGAATGACATGTTATTAAGTTTTGGCTTGCCTCAGAACATGTGGGGGGAAGTTGTCTTGACAGCTAATTACCTTTTAAATAAGGTACCCCGTAAGAAACTAGACAAAAGCCCTTACGAGCTATGGCATGGAAGAATGCCATCCTACAAATACTTACGAGTGTGGGGGTGTCTTGCTAAGGTTGCGATACCTACACCAAAGAAGGTGAAGGTAGGTCCCAAAACTGTTGACTGTATATTTATTGGATATGCACATAGCAGTGCTGCTTATCGATTTCATGTGCATGAATCTAAAGTTGAAGATATACACAAGAACACGGTAATTGAATCGAGAAATGCCTCGTTCTTTGAAAATGTATTTCCGAGCAGATCGAGAGAAGAATCAAGCTCTTCTAAACGGATACATGAACAAGAGCAAGGAAATAAAGAAGAAGAGGTAGAACTTAGACGCAGCAAACGAGCTAGGATAGAAAAATCTTTTGGTCAGATTTCCTAACCTACATCTTTGGAAAGTGAACCTCAAAGCTCTGAGAGAAGCTATAACTTCTTCTGAAGGACCATTATGGAAAGAGGCCATAAAAAGTGAAATTGATTCCATCTTGCAAAATCATACATGGGAACTAGTGAATCTTCCCGAAGGAAGTAAACCACTAGGTTATAAATGGATTTTCAAGAAGAAAATGAAGGCAGATGGAACTATTGATAAGTACAATGCTAGACTTGTAATTAAAGGATATAGACAAAAAGAGGGCCTTGATTACTTTGATACGTATTCTCCAGTTACGAGAATAACCTCCATTAGATTGGTACTTGAAATCACCGCATTGCAAAATCTTGAAGTACATCAAATGGACGTAAAAACTGCTTTTCTAAATGGAGATTTAGAAGAGGAGATTTACATGGAACAACCTGACGGATTCTCTGTACCTGGGCAAGAGAACAAGGTTTGTAAACTAGTCAAGTCATTGTATGGCTTGAAACAGGCACCAAAACAATGGCATGAAAAATTTGATAATGCCATGAAAGAGTGTGGATTTAAAATAAATGAATGTGATAAATGTGTTTATGTTAAAGAATGTTTGAAAATGGCTATGTCATTTTGTGTCTTTATGTAGACGACATGCTTATAATTGGAAATAATGATAAAATAATTAAATCCACAAAAGATATATTGAACTCGAAGTTTGACATGAAAGATATGGGTTTAGCTGACGTGATCCTCGGAATAAAGATTTCTAGAACTTCAAATGGACTGACACTTGATCAGTCACATTATGTGGATAAGATTCTAGAAACATTTAGTAAGGATGACACGTCATTAACTAGAACTCCTATAGACACAAGTCAACATCTATCAAAGAATAGAGGTGAGGCTGTATCTCAATTGGAATACTCATGAGTCATAGGAAGTCTGATGTACTTAGTGAGTTGTACAAGACCAGACATTGCTTATGCAGTGAGTAAATTGAGCAGATACACGAGTAATCCAGGGAATGAACACTGGAAAGGTATAGTGAGAATACTAAGGTATTTAAGATACACTCGTGATTTTGGACTGCACTATACAAGATATCCTGATGTTATTGAAAGATACAACGATGCTAATTGGATATCTGATATTAAAGACTCTAAGTCTGCAAGTGGATTTGTATTCACTTTAGGAGGTGCAACCATATTGGGGAAATCTTCTAAGCAGACGATTATAGCTAAATCCACAATGGAGTCTGAGTTTATAGCTTTAGACAAGTGTGGAGAAGAAGCTGAATCGCTCCGAAACTTCTTAGAAGATATTCCAAGATGGCCTAAGCCTGTGCCAGTAATTTGTATACATTGTGATAGTCAATCTGCAATTGGCAGAGCACAGAGCAATATGTACAATGGTAAGTCTAGACATATACATCGTAGACACAATACCATTAGACAACTACTCTCAACTGTTGTTATCTCTATTGACTATGTGAAGTCAAAGGATAATTTAGCGGATCCATTAACCAAAGGGTTAAATCGAAAGTTAGTTGCGAAATCATCAAGAGGAATGGGACTTAAGCCTCTAGAAAAATGAGTTGATACAATGGAAACCCAACCTAGTTGACTGGAGATCCCAAGATCTAGGTTCAATGGGACAACCTAATTGTAAAAAGACTCTAGGATCACTGTGGGGGAATTTTCCCTTGTCCATTCCTTGACAGTGAAGCCCATGAAGAAGAGGATAAGCATTTGGCTTTTAATGATTCTTGTGCATCGGTAAGCCGAGCTAAGTAGTGCGGGTTACTCTTAAAGAAGAATCACCTATGTGAGAGAGAAGTGGGGCCACTTCGAAGAGAATTATGTGAGGCTCAATTCTTAGAACCTCTTGTAGAACCAGGCGTATGTTCAGGGCCATGAATGAACATAACAATGAGAACTAAAGTATGTTAGGAAGAATCCTGTGTGAGATATATCATCGTTTACACAAAAAGTAGAACAGTTCAAAGACATCGCGTCTACTAATCAGCTAGTAAAGTAAATATATTTTCACAAGGGAAGGTTCAAAGGGTAACAACTTACACCTACCTATCCTATGCAGGGTTCAACAGCTGGATTTTATCACCAAATCTTTGTATCTTCGATATTTCTATTCATGTGGGGGATTGTTGGAAAATTGAATGGAAATTGTGTTCTTGGCATAATTTCTTGGACCCATTTAACTCCAATGGTGTTTAATTTTGTAACACCTAAAACTCCCAACTCATGGAGTAGTGGGGGAGTGATGAAACTTGAAACTCCCAACTCATGGAGTAGTGGGGGAGTGATGGCACTTGAAACTCCCAAGTCATGGAAGAGTGGGAAGTGAATGCCCCAAGTCATGGGGTAGTGGAAAGTTAATGTGGCTTGATCTTGAAGCCTATAAAAAGGAGGTCCATGGTTTTCACAATCTACACAACTCAAAACACTTGCGTAACAAAAGTTCTTGCATATTGCTCTTTTATTCTTTGGCTTCCAATTGCATTTTGTTGGTGATTTCCAAGCATAGTCTTCAGTTCACCGGAATTGAGGTAATTCGGTTTTCCCGTCTTATCCTGGGATACAGACGTCCAGAATAGCGGGCGAATCTATTTTAAGGATAGTGTGTTCAACACACGATTCGGGCCAATTTTATATTGTGCTTATGTAATTTCGTTTATTACAAATTTTTGTTGATGTTCTGTAATTTGTAATTCCTTTTTACATTGTGTAATACAAACTGTACTAGAAAAATTCTTCGTATTTTGCGTACAATTTTATCATCTAAAAACATTTATCCCTATATATATTGACACGTCGGTAGTGATTCCCTCGTGACAACATAAAATATCTAATAGAATCTGATGCCTTAAAAACTTTAAACAGGTCAGATTCTTAAGGTGTTGTATGTTAATATTGTAACACTGAACCGAACAACACAAGTACATTGCGGAATAAAAATAACATAAAGATTTTTAACGTGCTTAAATTCTTCAATATTAATGCATGAGGCCACGCCCAGAGAAGAAACAATCAAATATTAGAAAAGCAATGCTTATTACAAATACGTCTAGATTTATGAAAAGCATAAAGACTCCCTCTTTATCAATTCACCAACACTAGTATAAAACTAATCTCTTGATTGAAACTCCCACAATCTCAACCTTGTTGGAATCCCTCCAAATTTAAATCTCTTGAACGGTTGAGTCGATCCACGCCATAGATCTTCACCTTCTTCTCCCGAAGAATAAATTATGAAACAATAGATTTCTTGAAGAAGAACAATATAGCTCGATGGTATTTTTCTCGATATCTTCTTCAAATTGTTGATATTCTTTTTATAGTGTAACAAGACCGATCCCTTCATGGCTGGAATCAAGTGATTTGTTAATTCCCAGCTGGGGGTTACAAACTAAAAAAGAAAAACAACAAAAATAAATCATTTCCTTATGGGCAAGAACAAAGACATAAGGAAAGAGATTAAATAACAATAATATGGGCTGAATAAATCTAGATAAGGCATCCAAGATTATCAGCAAACTACTCAAAATAGAACAATTGCCATAAACCAGAAACAAAGAATCTGGCATGAAATCAACCTAGATTCTGTAGACTCAGTGTTGCATTTCAGAGTTAAAATACTAGATTTTGACTGTGCGGAAAAAAGAAAATTGCCAATAATCATAAAATTAACAATATCTCCCTTTGGCACTTTTGGTCAAAACAAATTATGCAGGAAAAAATAAAAAGTCATAAGTGAAGTAACACTTAGAATTTAAATTCCGGGCAAAAGTTAGCACAGTCAAAATCAAGCATATTTTATCCAATAGCATACATATGCAATCAGTTCATCCAAAATAACCAAGTTTTATCATCAAACTACAAAACAGGATAAACAAAGAATGCTTCAGATTTAATCATCCTTTGACTCCCCCTCAGAGTCAACCACGTCATCTTCCTCATCATTATACTCAAACTCCCCCTCTGAACTAGCTTTTTCTTCTTCACTGGACTCCCCTTAGATTGTACCCCTTCATTCGTAGCAGTTGCTTCAGCCAAGTCAGCTAGGCCAGTGTCTACTCCCTCTTTTTGAGCAACAGGTGCCAAAGGTGCAGATGGGATACGAAGATGCTGAAGAACATTTTAGGCTTCCAGCTTTTTAGAGGTCCAAAACTTAATATGACGTTCTACTTCAGCATTTTCTGCACGAATGCGAGCCTCAAGTGCAGTATTTCCAGGTGTTGGAATATTGGAAGAAGCAACATCAATGTCAGCAGCAGCAGTCCCAGTAGGAGCAGGAAATATAAGATCAATGATCTTATCACTTTTTAATATCTTGACAGAGATGAAAATTGGAGCAGGTACAACAACCAAATCCTCAGACTCATTCTTTTTGAACCCCTAAGAAACAAGAACTTTGTAAATTAAAGAAGGGTAAGAAAGGATACCATACATACTGGTGTAACCAGCATAAGTCCCAATTATGTCAAAAATAAGCTTCCTAATATTGTAAGGGTGCTTGGTCCCAATGCAGTATAGGAGAACAACTTGATCAGTGGTGACAGATGAGGTATGCTTAGTGGGGGTCCAATTGCACAGAGCAATTTTGTGCAACAGGGTATATTTTCTTGGTGAGATCCTTGGCCTTGAACTTTTCCTGTTTGGTAGGCCAGACTTGCACAATCCCTCCACTCAGAGTTTTGGCAATTTCATCCATGTCAGATGGAAGATCGTCATTAGGTGCATTTTTTCCCTCAAGAACCCCATCGATATCTTCGGGAGTGAATGAATAAACCTTCTTTCGAACCCAAATAGACCTATACTTAGCAAAGTCCTCATCATCAAACCTATTTGGTAGATTACAGTAAAATTCTCTAACAACCCTATCAACATATAAACTAATGTTGGTAACAGACTCAAACATCTCCATCTCTATAAGTAGAGGCAAAATACCATATTTGATATGATCCTCTATCTTAATAGGCCGTTCACACGAAATCTCCCTTTGGACCACATTATCCCACAATTTCTTATTATCAGTCAGAATAAAAGGCAGCAAACAAACCTTTGTTGTCCTCAAGCTCTGAGTCTGATGGTTTATGATCAGAGTTGTCAATGTCAGCGTGAGACTTAGATGTTTCAACACTGGTGTCTACCTTAGCAGCAGTACCTGAAGGTTCACCAATATCCTTCAATATTTCCAACTCAGTGCTCTCATCATCATCATCTGAAGAGGAATTATCTTCCGAAGACTCCATCGCAACATCTAGAGTGGGAATATTTTCAAGAGGATCATTTCTGGGAATTTCATCCTCTGGATCAGTGAACACCATTTGCCTTATTATCCTCCTTGATGGTTTCTTAGACACTTTACTACTCTCCTTAACCAAAGACACTTCTTTTTCTGCAATTTGAACCTCTTTTGTTGTACATATCTGAAGAGGTTTGATTAGTATGAGTTTTGCTTGTAATTTCGGCATAATTGTGGTTAGAATGAGTTGATATGCATGCAATAACTGAGTAAAATGGGCCGTGTTCTTATAATATGAAAAAGTTATTACGTTTTGCTCATTTTGTAGGAATTAAATGATATTTGAGCACTTTTGTTGCAAAACAGAGCATCGCGATGAAGAACCATCAAGAATCGAGTGAATACGTGAAGTTTGGAGTTAAACCGAGAAGAGATCGGACGAACCAAGCAAAATAAGGCCACGCATAGGCAGCCCATGCTTAATGGCACGACCCGTGCGTGTACAGGACAAGAGAATTGAACCTACAGCCTAACGCACGGGATAGTCGTGCCTCAACGCACGGCCCGTGCGTCAACCCAGGAAAAGATTTTACTTAAGGCCTGACGCACGGGCTGGTTGTGCATAAGTGTATGGCCCATGCGTCTATGTGGGAAAGTCAGGTTTTGATGATTTTAACTTAGGTTTTGATCCATCGGGTGTATAAATAGAGACAAGGCGGCCCTAAACAAGGACACACTGATTTTTGCCCTAGAAAGCAGAGAAAATAACAACCTTCTACTGGAGGATTCGAGAGATTGATCGAGGTCGCAACCATACGCTTGAGGATTGAAGATAGATCGAGAGATCATCGACATCCCTGAGTTTTCTCATTCCATTGTATCTTTTATTTTGATTAGTTAGATATAAACATGAATGATTTGTCTATGAATTGTTTGTTTCCCATGTCCGACTAAACACCTTGTGACGGGATTTGGGATTAGGTTAATGAATACTTTTGTTTGATGCTTAATTGGAATTAAAGTTATTATTTCAAACCTTATTTGAGTACTTTGTTTTATTTCTTGTTTTATCAAATGGCCATTGGTTTAACTTGTTTTGATGGATTGATTCATAATTCGAGAGATGATTTTTAATACTAGATCTTGAGTATTTGACATGAATATTTGCATGATTGAGAAGTCTGTAAATATTTGTGAGGATTTATAATCTTTTGTGCTTTTAGTAGTTGGTTATCTTATGTTGAGTAGAGATGCTAGCATAAATAATCCAATCGTCATTTTTATATACATCTCGAGAGATAGGGTAAAATACTTTCGTGATTGTCTTATAGGGAAGAATAATAATAACTTTGGTTTTGAGTAATCGGATAACAAAAGGGATATTAACTGAAACCATAACCCTGGAATCCATTCATCTCCTTGATCTTTCAATCAGCTCTTACTTTGTCTTTTTGGGATAAAAATCTTGTTTAGCTTTTATAAAATAATCATCCAATTTTCGATCGTCTGAATAAAGATAAGACTATTTCGATCTCAATACTTAGTACCTTAATTTATTAGTCTCTGTGGATTCGACCTTGCTAACCCTATTCTATAAACTACACCGTACACCTGCGGTGAAGCTAAAAATAAGGTGAACAAGATTTTGGCGCCATTGTCCGGGACTAATTAAATTTTTAGTACTAATATTACGATAAATAGAATTATTTTTAGTTTAGATATTTTTTCTTTTTATTTTTGTTTAATTCTACTCCAACTGTGTTTGACTTGTTTCTTTTAGTTGGTTCATGTAGTGTATGAACACTCGCTCGAAGCAAAGAGAATTAGCACCGTTCATACCGGAGGTTGAGGCTTTTGCAAGGCAACTTAGTGCATCTACTAAACGGGCAGAAAGATAGCAGGATCATATTATGGAGGATGTGGAAGAGAACAATGAGGGTAATAACGGAGCCAACAACGAAGGTAACAATGGGATCAACATGATTATTAATGAGTTACCAAGAATAGAAATTTCGGCAGTCTAACAATAAGCGATACGTGATTACTTTCGCCCATAAACAAATCATAATTATAATGGAATCGCCAATGTCCCGATAAATGCAAATAACTTCGAGTTGAAGCCAACGCTCATTTCGATGATTCAGCAGAACCAGTTTGGGGGTTTTCCATCTGAGGATCCCAACTCTCATATTGCGCACTTCATGCAGATATGCAACACAATTAAGATGAATGGGGTGTCTGATGATGCTATACGGATGCGCCTATTCCCTTTCTTTTTAAGGGATAAGGCTAGAAAATGGCTAGACACTTTAACTTAGGGAAGTGTGAATAGTTGGGACGAGTTGAGTCAGAAGTTCCTGTTTAAATTCTTTCCACCAAGTAAGACACTACAACTTAAGAGTGAGATCACGTAGTTTAGACAGTTTGACTCTGAACCACTGTATGAGGCCTGGGAGAGATTCCGGGATTTATTAAGGAGGTGTCTGCACACGGGTTTCCAAAGGATCAGCAACTTTACTTCTTTTATAACGGGTTGATGGGACAGACTAGGTCGTTTGTGGATGCCGCAACAGGAGGCGCTTTACTGGCTAAATTTCCACAAGATGCATTCAACTTGCTGGAAGACAAGGAAATGAATAGCTATCAGTGGCCCTCCGAGAGGACAAATGTAAAAATGGTAGCCGAAGTTTCTGATTCGGACCCAATTAAGGCATTGTGGCTCGGATGAGCTCATGACCGACAAATCGTTGAGTGTATTGACAAAAGGGACTGAAGGAAACGCGGGTGCGAATAATGGGGGAGTTCCTCAAGATCCCATGGTGGAAGCTAATTATGTCAATAACTCGAATTTTAACAATTACCGGAACAATCAAACTCCTACCAATTATCATCCGGGAGTGAGAAATCATGAAAATTTCTCATATGCAAATACGAAGAATGCGATGCAACCATAATAGGGGTTGATTATGACAAAAGGTGTCATTAATGCAGAGGCAAAGTCATCAATGGAAAATATTCTTACTTCGTTTATGAGTCAGACAAGTTCATTCATGAATGAGACAAAGAATCGATGAGGCTAAGCTGGATAAGGTTGAGACACATATCACTCAATTGGCCAACACCATGGGCTCACAAGTGAAAAACCTTGAAACCCAGTTGGCAATTAGCTACAATCGTGGGTGGACAACATCGAAAGGCACATTTCCGAGTAACATCGAGGTAAACCCAAATGAAAGCAGTGTAAAGCCATTTGTCTGAGGAGTAGAATGGAATACGAGGGGCCGAAAATACCAGAAAGCAGTGAAAATACGCAGACACGCACGACCTGCCGAATAGGGATTTAAAAAGTCGGGAGATGCAGACCCAGAAGCAAATGGCAATGTTGAGGCCGATGAAGGAATCGAGGGACATATTGATGAACAAAAAGGGGCTGAAAAGCTTAAATCTTCCTCTAACTCTGATTTTTCTAAACTTACTACTCCCCTTTCTTTTCCCCAACGATTTCAAAAGAAAAAGTTAGATGTGCAATTTGCAAAATTCTTGATATATTTAAGCGCACATTTGCATACCTTTTGCAGACATATTAGAGCAGATGCCCAATTATGCTAAATTTTTAAAGGATGTTATGTCGAAGAAGAGGAAGATGACTGGTTTCGAGACAGTCAATCTGACGGAGGAATGCAGTGCAATAATTTAAAGAAAACTACCTCAAAAACTTAAAGATCCGGGGAGTTTCACTATCCCTTGTACAATTGGTGGTGTTTTCTTTAATAAAGCACTTTGTGATTTAGGAGCAAGTATTAACTTGATGCCCTTGTCCATTTTCAGGAAACTTGGATTAGGAGAGGTGAAGCCGTCTATGGTCATTTTACAAATTGCGGATCGATCACTCACTAATCCTAAGGGAATCATCGAGGATGTGCTCGTGAAAGTCGACAAATTCATATTCCCTGTGGATTTCTTAGTGCTGGATATGGAGGAAGACCGGGCGTCCGTTCCTAGCTACCGGAAAAGCCTTGATAGATGTGCAAAAAGGAGAACTCACATTACGGGTTAATGATGAGCATGTATTATTTTCTATCTATAAGGTAATGCAATTTCATAATGGCGTTGATAATTGTAATTTCATAGACGTAGTTGAGTCTTGCATTGATGATTACGTAGATCATACATTGTCTCAGGATGATTTAGAGTTTGGTTTAACACATTCATGTTCGACGTCAAGTGTAATTGTAACGATCCGGATTTTTATGCCTTAACAAGATTTTATTAATTATGTTATTATTTTATTTCATGGAATAATAATAGAGAATTATGAATTTATTAATGATTTTACTACATAGTTAATTTGTTAAATTACGAATAATAAAAGAGTCTTTTTAATTGGATTGGTTAATTATTTAATTTGGGCCTTATAATGAATAATTGAGCTTTTAATTAGTAGAGTATTAAGTCATGCCCATAAGTCTTTTTTGTTATTAATGGATTAATAATAAGCCCATGTACCCAAAACCTAGTCCAATTGGGAGTAGGTTAAAACACAAATATAAGACACGCAAAACACACACAGAGAACACACAGAATACACGATCAAAAATTAGAAGAGAAGTCGGCCTGGAGAGAAAAGAGAAGAAAGAAAAGTGATTTCCCCAACGCGGTTGACTCGAAAGAGGCCTAAGAAGAATTTTACTAACCCTAAATTAATCAGACAAGTAATCTCTCTAGTTTCCATATAGAACTAGGGTTTAAATTATTGTTATTTACTTTTTATGTTTGATTGTAAGATTTGCGGCCTTATATATATGAATTTATGTGTTTTCTGAAAATCCATCTATATATGATTAATCATATTCTTTGTATTCGTTCGTGATTCAATGTTCAGACATATAGCTTTTAAATTCCGTGCACATATATTCAATACGTTTTGTTCGAACAACAATACATACAAATGATAGCTTTATAAGATTTGTCAAAGTAATAGTGCTTTACAAAATTAGAATAAAATGAATTATATGTGATAGTAGTGAGATTAGCTTTTAAATTGTTTAGATAATCTGTCATAGTTACAGAACTAAACTTTGTGCCATAATCTAAATTGTACAAGTACACGTGGCATCATGAATGGGTAGTGCTAGAGGAACAATTAATGTGGAAAAGTACAATTCAGTTATATGCAATTGTTAGTAGTTTTGATGATTATTTTTTAGCATGTATGTACATATATATATTATTGATGAACAAGCATGTCCAACTAATTGAAGCTAGGATTTTCCATAGCTAATTTAATATAGGGTTCTTCCTTAACTAATTGAATGTATGGTTATCTCTAACTACTTAAAAGTAGTGTTTCCCTTATTGGTTGAACATAGGGTCTTTCCCTAATTAGTTTAACGTAGGATTTTCCCTAGTTAGTTGAACATAGGGTTTATCCCTAATTAATTGAATGTCTTGACTAATTTAATGTTCGGTTTTCCCTTAATTAATTGAACGTAAGGTTTTCCTGTTTAGTTGAGCATATGGTTTATTCCTGATTAATTGAATGTAGGGTTTCTCCTTAACTAATTGAATGTAAGGTATTGTTGAGTATCTGAATGTAAGTTTATCCTCGTTACATGTTTTATGTCATGGTTACTTTTAATACGCTAATTAATGTGATTTAATTATGATGCTTATGCTCTTTATGTTTATGTTTGTATTCAATTAAAGTTGCATCACTTAGGTTCATGCAACATATTAACGTATGTTCATAGCATCTCATGAGCATCCAAACATTAAGTAAAGTCAAGTCATAAAGTATAATATTTTTCAAAAGAAAATGGGTGCACATTGTTCTATGATGCTGGAGTGAGTGAGAAATGGGCGTGGGGGACCGCGTTCCGACCATGTAATGTTAATGTTCAAGGAAAAGGGCTTTTGGGCAAAACAAATGGAAATGGGCCTTCGGGCAAAACGAATGGAAATGGGTCTTCGGGCAAAATTACGGGTTTCAAATAACAAGGCCCACTGCGACCCTGATTAGAACAATGTGTTATCAAGTGAGCTCACGTCCTAAGAATGTTTCATGCAACGAAAGACAAAGTTTTATGCGAAAGAAAGTTATGAAAGAAAAGTTTTAAGCAAGGAAAACGTAGAGTCTTTTTAAGTTAAATGTAAGATATTGCATTAGGCATGCATCCATGCATGAGATTACTTGTTGAGCTCCTTTAGCTCATTCCACGTATGTTGAATATTTTTCAGATGAGAATGCAGAATAGGAAGGAGATGACAGGGCGCGGTGACTCGGGAAACCCATGTCAATGGAATTCTTTTATTTTCAAAGTTTTGACTTTTTAGTTTATAAATGTCGAATGTCGTTTTATTTCCAATATGAATATTTTTTGGACAAGCAATTATTTTAGTTATTAGTGTTAATTCCGCTGCAAAGTTTTCAAATGAAGAAATATTTTTAATATACCGTATTTTAAGCAGTCTATTAAAGTAATTCCTTTTAATTGTTTATTTTCACATTGAAATTCAAGTAAGCTAGAAAGGGCGCTACAATAATGCTTGATTTCGATAATCAAGACTTGTATGACTATATTTGTGCTCTAGATAATATGTAGGAGCTACCAAAAAGCGCGAGAGCCAAAAACGTGCAGGAGTCAAGCCTGCAGCCATGCACGACCCGTGCATCTGAGCACGACCAGGTCGTGCGTGATGCCGAAGGAGGAGCTGAATAAGGCAAAGAACGCACGACCCGTGCGTCTGAGCACGACCAGGTCATGCGTGATGCCGAAACACACCATTTGACCCCTAAACTCAAGCCATTACCCGAGCACCTCATACGCATTCCCAACACGAATCTGATAATCGTATCATCTCTTTTAACTTCAGCTCAGCTTGATAAATTGGTTAGGGTGTTGAGGAAACATAAGTATGCGATAGGTTGGTCGATATCTAATTTAAAAGGTATAAGTCCATCGATTGTCATGCATAAAATTCGAATGGAAGATGTTTATAAACCTTCTGTGCAGAACCAAAGACGTTTAAACCCTATAATGCAAGAGGTTGTTAGGAAGGAATTTTTAAAATGGTTGGATATTGGAATTGTGTATGCTACTTCTAATAGTTCTTGGGTGAGTCTGGTACAAGTGGTACCACAGAAAGGGGGATGAGTGTGGTAAGAAATGAGAATGACAAATTAATTCGGACTAGGATAGTTACAGGGTGGCGTATATGCATTGATTACAGAAAATTGAATGATGCCACTCGTAAAGATCATTTTCCCCTCCCTTTTATTGATATGGTGTTAGATCGTTTGGCAGGATTTGATTATTACTGTTCTCTTGATGGTTATTCCGGGTACAACCAGATCATGATTGCATCGGAAGACCAAGAGAAAACAACATTTACATGTCCCTATGGTACATTTACTTTCCGCAGTATGCCATTCGGACTATGTAATGCACCCGCGACTTTTCAGCGATGTATGATGGCTATATTTCATGATCTTATTGAGAAAATAATAGAAGTTTTCATGGATGACTTTTTTGTCTTTGGATATTCTTTCGATCATTGTCTTCACAATCTTTCTCTAGTTTTGCAGAGATGTGAAGAAACTAATCTTGTTTTGAATTGAGAGAAGTGCCATTTTATGGTACGTGATGGCATTATACTAGGCCACCGAGTTTCTTCTACAGGTTTAGAAGTGGACAGAGCGAAGATTGTGGCAATTGAGAAACTCCCGCCTCCAATAAATGAAAAAACAATCAGAAGCTTCTTGGGGCACGCCGGATTCTACAGAAGGTTCATTCGTGACTTTTCTAAAATCACAAAACCTTTGAGTCAATTATTAGAAAAAGATACTGCTTTCAATTTTTCCGATGATTGTTTGCAGGCATTCGAGATTTTGAAGAAGGCGGTGGTGACATCACCGATTCTTGTAATTTTGGATTGGAGTCAGCCCTTTGAGCTGATGTGTGACGCCTTGATGATTTGTGATGAGGGGCTTTCAGGTCGGAAAAGGGATAAGTTGTTCAGGTCCATATATTACGCGAGCAGAACATTAGATAGTGCCCAACAGAATTACACTACCACTGAGAAAGAAATGCTGGCAATTGTTTTTATATCCGACAAGTTCTGATCTTACTTGATTGGAACAAAGATGATAGTCCACACAGACCATACATCGATCAAATATTTGTTCGACAAGAAGGATGCCAAACCAAGACTGATTCGGTGGATTCTATTGTTGCAAGAATTCGATGTGGAGATTAGAGACAGAAAGGGTTGTGAGAATGTGGTAACAAACCATTTGTCTAGACTGGAGTATAAAAAGGATGAGAAAGAGGGTACAGATTTGATCAAGGAGGAGTTTCCCGATGAACAGCTTTTGCTATTACATGCTAAATTCCCATGGTACGCGGATTTTGTGAATTATTTGGTAGCGGGAGTCATGCCTCCGGATTTATCCTATTATCAAAAGAAGAAGTTCTTCCACGACGTCAAGTTCTATATGTGGGACGACCCCTTACTCTTTAAGAGGTGTGCAGACATGATCATCAGAAGATGTGTGCCTCATGAAGAGTGGGGGGAGTTCTACAACATGATGTCATTTTTCACCTTAAGGGGACACTTTGGCCCGACACGCACTTTGCGGCAAAGGTATTCTGAGTGGGTTATCTTGGCCTACTTTTATATAGTGATTGTTATTTGTATGTGCAGCAGTGTGACAGGTGCCAACGGATAGGGAATATCTCTAGACAACATGAGATGCCTATGACCAATGTGATGGAAGCCGAGCTTTTTGATGTGTGGGGGATTGACTTCATGGGTCCCTTTCCATCTTCTTCGGACTTTCAATATATTCTACTTGCAGTGGAGTATGTATCTCGATGGGTATAGGCGATTCCTTCACAGACGAATGATGCTCAGGTAGTAATGCGGTTGTTAAAGAAAAATATATTCACTCGGTTTGGAACCCCGAGAGCTTTGATTAGCGATGGGGGGTCACACTTTGTGAATAAATTGATGAGCAATCTACTTGCAAAGTATGGGGTTAGGCACAAATTGGCATTAGCATACCATCCGCAAACAAATGGACAAGCAGAAGTAGCCAATCGCGAGATCAAACAAATTCTAGAAAGACAATGAGTATAAATCGCAAGGATTGGGCTATGAAGTTGGATGATGCGCTATGGGCATACCGGACTGGATTCAAGACGCCTTTGGGCACATCTTCTTATCAATTGGTATTCGGGAAATCGTGTCACTTACCGTGGAGTTAGAGCATAAGGCATTCTGGGCGGTAAAGAAGTTAAATTTTGACTTCAAAACAGCGGGTGAAGAGAGGCTACTACATGTGAATCAGATCGAAGAGTTCCGAGATGAAGCTTACGAAAATTCTCGAATCTACCAGGAGCGCACAAAGAGATGGCATGATCGGATGATTAAGAAAAGAGAGTTTTTACTGGGTGAACAAGTCCTCTTATACAACTCATGTCTTAAACTTTTTCCCGGAAAGCTCAAGTATTGGTGGTTGGGGCCGCTTGTAATCAAGAAAGTGTTAAATCCTCCAAGAATAGTAGAATTGTTGACTCTGGATTGGGAGATATTTATGGTGAATGGCCAGAGGATTAAGCACTATTTTCATAGAGATCAAAAGGATGAGGTAGTATACCTCACCTTGCGGGATCCGTGATCGAGAAATACAGGCGTCAAGCTATATACGTTAAATTTAGCGCTTATTGGGAGACAACCCAATAGTTTATTGTATTATTTTTCGTTTTGTTTTCCCTTTACTAAGTTAGGATTTCCTTGTTTTAGTAGTAAAAAAAACTGGAAATCGCATTGACACACGGGCAGCCTGTGCGCCTACGCACAGCCCGTGCGCAATAGCGAAGGTTGGGAGGAGATCACGGCATGACGCACGGGCGGGTCGTGCGTTGACGCACGGCCCGTGCGTCTGTTTGTTGAGATGTAAATAGGGTCGCGAACTAGGTCAGTTTCTCACTTCTAAAACATCTCTTGCGCCCTAATCTGAAAAAGCTCTCGCCCCATCTCACAAATCTTCAATTGTACACTCGAATTTCACCGCAAATCCAACACTTCTACCACATTGCACAATAATCTTGCTCAAATTTCGACTTTGGTTGAAGATTAGTTGGAGAAACGCACTAGGGCTTACAATTCTATCTCTTTGCAATTTTTTCAGATTTTTGGTAAGTTTTACGAGCTTTCTTCGAATTTCTTGTTGAATTAGCATCGAGGGTTGATATATGGAGCATGTTGTGCTTGAATTGCTTTGATTAACTTGAATTATTCTATGAAGCAAATTATCGAACACTTTGTGGGCATATTGAATTGGGCATATTTGGTCGAATGGTTGATGATTATTGAATGAGCATGTATATTTAGGGTGTAGTAACTATTATTCTCTACAATTATGTTGATATGGATATATGGAGCTTGATTTTTGATTGAAAATTATAGGGATGAGAAACTATGCTCTAGTTGATAAGGGGTTTTAGAATTGAATTCATCTTATTCTTGTTTGTACTTGGTTTATTCGGAATTTCACATATATTTTGCTAGGTACAAACTCAAGACAATAGCCGAGAGAAGATGTCTGCAGGATAGAAGGAGACACTCAAGGGGGCCCGCACCCACACCGCAAGTAGTACACCTAGATAGCCCCACAGCTTACGGGGTAGTACTAACCGAAGATAATGATATAGAGTGATGGAACAGGTTGGTCACCCGACCAATGGCACCTACTCGTTACGCCGATGATGAGTGTACCCAGCTTCTTGGGATACACGATGATGTTTGGCGATTGTTTGAAAGAGTTGAGTGGACCGCTTTCATGAGGGAAAGGTGTCTGACGTATAAGAAAATCACGCTCGAATTCCTCAGCACCGTGTAAGTATTTAAAAAAGGAGGAGCTTCCAAGCCCGTTGAGATACATTTTCAGTTGGGTAACGTGCGTAGACGACTATCTATTACCCAACTCAATGCCATCTTTGGGGTGCCTACTAATGCCCCATTCCGACCCGCGGAGCACTATAGCCAGTATGACTTCTGGCAATTATTAGTACAAACACCGAAAACGGGCCCCATGCTCTACGAGGCACGCGCTGCTAAATTGTCATGGGTCTGAATCCTATTTTCCTGTATATTCGGCGGGTCACATCTCACTCCATTTATGCTCGAGAAAATAATGGGGGCATGCAAGTCCGGGAACTTTATCTACTGTGGTGTATGCTAACCCACACCCCCTATAACACGTCGGCATATTTCACGGAATAGATTGAACATGTGGCCAAGCAGGGTATGGCACGATTATGATTGGAGGTATGATCACTCCCATAGTCCGGCACTTTAATGTTGATATTAGAGGCTTGGAGCCGATTGAGGGCAGCAGGAGGGTCAACATGGTGGCTCTACGCCAAATGAAAATAATTAAGCAAGAGTAGGGCATGTACCTCTTCCAACAAAGGGTCGGGAATGGCTTCCCACTGCCTAACAAGCCACTCACGACTGTGGACAATATAAATTATCAGGCCAACTTCTTGATGAACTCTAAGGCACATAACAGAGTTATGGAGGCCATGATTGCAAGGAAAAGGCAAAGGGTCGTCGGTCTGCCTGATGAGAATGATGTGGTTGCCGAGGCGATGGAGTACGAGAGGCACAAAAGGGGATTCGAGCAAGAATTCCGCCAAGAGGCACCCGATATACCTGAGACTTCTCACTAGGGTGGGGAGCGCGGAGGATTTGATTATGATGCTAGATTATCAGCCCTCGAGGGGCGCATGCAGATGCAAAACGATGAATTCCGTGCTTTTAGGATGGAACAATAGCAGTGGAACGCAGAGATGCTCGAGATGATGCGTCAGATGCACTAGTGGCACATCTCCCAAGGCCACTATCCTCCGCCACATCCGTAGTGAGTCAGGTCCATTCCACACTTTTTATTGTTGAAATTCTATCCTCTCTTAGGTGCGATATAATTCTATTCAAGTTTGAGGGGAGAGATATTAATTTTTGATATGAGGAGTGTGGCAAAAAAAAATATACTTTGCATTCATATAGTTGCATTTAGAGCATGTAGGTTGCATTGCATAGACACATGTTTACAGTTTTAGCACGTTTATTGTTTTAGCACGTTTATTGCTTTATTAGGTTTTTAGGGAGTGAGTTGACCATTTTTGTGGTGTTTGTTGTGACACTGGGAGAATTTTTTTGAAAAAGTTTGTGTTGTTTTGAATTGGGTGTTGAGTGCGAATTGATCTTGATGAGAATGGATGATATGGAACATGTGGATATTGAGAACATGGATGTGATGCTTTGAATTACGAATCTGCAAGCCTGTAAGCTTTGAGCCTTTACTGTTTTCATGTTATGTAGTATTGTTTGTTGATTGAGTGTGTCGTTCATGTTGATTTGAAATCTAGAACTTGCTCTGGTATCTCTGTCAAAGACACATGTTGTATGTGATTTATGAAGATGATTTAAGGTCATTTTTGTAAAGCCTTTCAAACATTTTGCCTACCTAATGACATTGAATTACCTAGTAAGCCAATTTGAGCATGTTGCCTAATTTTTTATAGCCACATTTCAAGCCTTAAACTTGTTATATATGTTACCCTAGACTTGAGTGTATATCATTGAGTAAGGGGATTGAATAAGGTTGAATGGGATATTGTCAAGAATTTAGATAATTGTGCAACTGTTGGTTGATTGGAATAAAAGAAGAAAGAAAGGATGAATACTCATGAAAGAGTCAGAAAAAAAAAGAAATTGACTTTATAAATGAGTTTGCTTTGAATGAAATTGTAGGCTGAAAGAAAGTGGAGTCAATAAAAATAAAAAAAATAAAAAAAGGAGAAAGGAAATACAAGAAGTTCATAAGAACGAGAGGTGATTGGGGTAGCATATTGGGTTTAAATGAGAATAATTGATTGAAAGAAAGATGTGCTTACCAGTCTATACGCTCGAGTTTGAGTCACTTTATCCATATTTCCTTACCCAAACCAAAGAGCCTTCATTACAACCAAAAGAAAAAGTCCTTTTTGATTTATGAATTGCATACATTCTAGTGGCGGAGATGTGAGACGATTTGCAAGCTTATGGTGATTCTTCAACATTGATATGATTTGAGCGAAAACACGTCCCTTATACACTTGAGAGGAGAGCATACACTTGACCAGTAAGAGTCGTGATTCAAAGCATTTGCTATGGTTTTAATTGACATGTGTTCTATGTTAGATGTTCGAGGCTTGGTTGATTTATTGCTTGACGTTTATGGATAAACGACATGAATTTTGATGAGTTGTTCTTGATTGCTTTTCATTCCTCCCATTTGTGTTTTGTCTTATTTATAAAGCGTTGATCGGGACTGTCAACAGTTTAAGTTTGGGGTTTTGATTAGTATGAGTTTTGCATGTAATTTGGTCATAATTGTGGTTAGAATGAGTTGATATACATGCAATAATTGAGTAAAATGGGTCGTGTCTTATAATGTGGAAAAGATATTATGTTTTGCTCGTTTTGTAGGAATTGAACGATATTTGCAGCACTTTGGTGGAAAAATAGAGCATCGCGATGAAGAACCACGCACGGGCAGCCCATGCTCAAAGGCACGGCTGTGCGTAGGCTGGACAAGAGAATCAACCTCATACCGACGCGCACGGGCTGGTCGTGCCTCAACACACGGCCCGTGCGTTAACCCAGGAAAAAAAATTGCTTATGGTCTGACGCACGGGCTGGTCATGCGTAAGCGCACGGGCTGGTCGTGCATAAGCACACGACCCGTGCGTCTGTGCAGGAAGGTCAGGTTTTGATGATTTTAACTTAGGTTTTGACCCAACGGGAGTATAAATAGAGACGAGGCGACCCTTAACAAGGACACACTAATTTTTGCCCTAGAAAGTAGAGAAAAGAGAAACCTTCTACCAGAGGATTCGAGAGATTGATCGAGGTCACAACCACACGCTTCAGGATTGAAGATAGATCGAGATATCATCGACATCCCTGAGTTTGCTCATTCCATTGTATCTTTTATTTTTGAGTAGTTAGATATGAACATGAATGATTTGTCAATGAATTGTTTGTTTCTCATGTCCAGCTAATCACCTTGTGATTTCGGGGTTTGGGATTAGGTTAATGGATACTTTTGTTTGATGCTTAATTGGAATTAAAGTTATTATTTCAAACCCTACTCGAGTACTCTGTTTTATTTCTTGTTTTATCAAATGGCCATTGGTTTAACTTGTTTTGATGTATTGATTCATAATTCGAGAGATGAGTTTCAATACTAGATCTTGAGTACTTGACATGAATATTTGCATGATTTAGAAGTCTGTAAATATTTGTGAGGATTTATAATATTTTGTGCTCTTAGGAGTAGGTTATATGTTGAGTAGAGATGCTAGCATAAATAATCCAATCAATGTTTTTATATACATCTCGAGAGAGAGGGTAAAATACTTTCGTGATTGTCTTATAGGGAAGAATAATAATAATAACTTTGGTTTTGAGTAATCGGATAACAAAAGGGATATTAACTGAAACCATAACCCTGGAATCCATTCATCTCCTTGATCTTTCAATCAGCTCTTAATTTGTCTTTTTTTGGGATAAAAATCTTGTTTAGCTTTCATAAAACAACCATCCAATTTTCGATCGTCTGAATATAGATAAGACTATTTTGATCTCAATACTTAGTACATTAATTTATTTATTAGTCTCTGTGGATTCGACCTTGCTAACCCTATTCTATAAACTACACTGTACACTTGCGGTTAAACTAAAAATAAGGCGAACAAGGTTCCCCACTTTTCTTCTTGCGAGCATATGTTTTTGCAAAACTTTGATCAGCCGGTGGAATGCGGCTTGAGGGAGGAGATAATCTCGATGGTTCATTCCATGGTGTCCAACCCCTATTCTTATGCAGCAGGAAGAGAACTTACATGAGACCCACGAGTCCTAGTGTTCGATTCAGTGGGAGGAGGGTTGTTCAAATAGACACCCAGAGGTTGCCTTTGAAGTGTTTCTGCACCAGAAATTGCACCACCAGAAACCGGAGGTTGATCAGAATGAGGGTTTCTAGGAACATGGTTTGCTCTGTTTCTCCGTCGATTTTCAGCCACTTCTCTTAGTTCTCTAAGGATTTGCTCCCTTGTACAAACCATGCTATGAATCTGAACAAAATCAAACAAAGAAGCACACGATATGATAGAAAGATTCGAGAGTGAGAGGGATAGTGAGCAAAGTCAATCTTCAGTAAGAAATAGAAGATGTGTTTCGAAATAGGCCAGAGAGAGTATCTAGGAAAAGAAAATAACTCCCTTAATTAGAGAGATACACTTGGCGACTAAAATGGTGGTTTCCATAAAACTCCCAACTGCTTATTTAAAATTCAAATATTTTTGGGAAAATCCCATAATTCATGGTGTGCAGTTAATCCAAATTAAGCACTGATGATCAATAAATTTTATAAGAGACAAATTTACGGAAAAAATCGTTTCCAATAATAATACACCACATCGAATCAAGAAGGAAAATATTTTTCATAAGCCCCAAAAAAAATGATCCTGAGAGATGTCTAGAATGATGATTTTATTTCTAACAGGAATAAAAAGGCCTCAGGTGTTTTTGGTGCTGTAACCCAGTGTTGTACCACCTTTTTCAAGAACATCACAACACAAAGTCAATGGGTCAAAATCATTTTCCCATTTAACAATCTTTTAGTGAAAGGAATAATCAGTAGAACATTTAGCCAATCAGTAGCTTTCGCTCCAAAACATGGGTAGCTCTTTCTCAAAAGATCATAACATGATTCAAACATATAAAAGAACATAGAATAGTCACAATTGAATAGCTTTCACACACAATGTATAGGCAACTTTTTCCGTCAAAGGCCCAAAAAAAATACATCTTTCACATGGGAAAATCATTCTATTTGTGTAATACCCGGAATTTTATATTGGGCTTTTATTTAGAATTATAAATTTTTTTGATTAGTTATTTAGGGGCTAATTTATTATTTTTATAAATCCAAGCCCAATTATACAATCAAACGATTATTTACCCAAGCCCAAATTTTTAAGCCAGGCCCAAATTTCAGGCAAAGCCCAAATCATTATAAACCCAATCTAGCCATTCACAAGTCCTACCTCAAGTAGGCTTCCAAAAAATTTCAGATATCAAAATTCCCCACACGATTTCTGTTTTCAATCTGTCGAAAATTAATCTATCCAGAATCCTAATTGATAAACATCAACCAGTTTTCTATACACTTGGACCCTCTTTAGATTAGGACTCTAACTATTATACAAACTATAACCCTAATCTAGTCTATAAAACAAATCAACAGTACAAGAAAAAAATCACGTACTCTCTACTTTAGAAAACAACAAGGTAAAATTTTTCATCTTTCAGTTTCATCTTCACGTATGTACTGCCAACCCCTCCCAAACCAGAAATCACTTTCCCAAACCCAAAAACAATTCAATCGAGCAACAACCGTAAGTTTATTCCCGACGCCGCCGCCGAAATACCGAAACCCGTAGCCATCGACGCCCAAACCCAGCTTTATCGGAAAATCCAATTTGTTGTTGCCCAAATTCAAACCCACAAACTTGCCAAAAAATCTCCGGTTTAGCCCGAAATCAACCACCCTCTGTCCAAAGCCATCGGGAGTTGCCGCAGCCGCGCCGCCCGAGGTCGCCGGTGTTTGTGCGCATAAAGTTTAGAAGAAAAAGAGAAAATAGAGAGCGAAATAGGGAGATGGGCAGACGTTGAGTTTGGGGGTGGATTTTAGTTCTTTATGGAGGTAGTGAGGGAGAATTTGAAATCTAGGAAGAAGAGAATTAGAAGAAAAAAAAGGGAAGAAGATGATGTCTTTGGCGGTGCGCTGAGGGGAAAGAAAAAAAAGGAGAGAGAAAGTGGGTTTGGGGGAAAAGAGGGATGCTTTGACCGAAAAGAAGAGAGGAAAAGTAGGAAAGAAAAAAAAGAAAAAGGGAAAAAGAGAAAAAAAAAATAGAGGAGAGAGAAGAGGGAGAAAGATGAGAGGGAAATGGGCTAGTGTACGTATGGGAGAGGAAGAAAAAGGGGAAGGAGGATATTGGATTGTGGTCCCCATAAACCAATGACAGAATTACCCTTCAGCCCCAAACCATTAAATTAACCTCTAATTTCCAATTTCTATTTTGATTCCAATTCAACCTTCAATTCTATTTTTTTTATATTCTATTATGCCCCTAAATTAGGATTTTTAGATTATTATTTTTAAGTTTAAGTTAGATTAATCGAGGATTTTTGACTAGTGTTATTTTCTATTGATTAGGCGATTTATCGAGCGAGGATTAAGCGTGCTTGCATCCGACACTTCTAGGCTCTACTTAATTTTCAAAGCTACGTTCAAGGTGGGGTTTGTTTTTCTAAACTTTATTGTCCTTGTTAAATGCTTAGATTATTTTGCGTGAATGTGTAAGATGATTGCTTAGGCACTATTGAGCCGAGGGGACTCAAGAGGTCCGGGGTCGATGTATCCCTCAGGTGGAACCCCTGCAGTGCAACTATTGTCTATGTCTATAGTTTTTCAAAAGATCTATGTTATGTCCTATTGGATTATATTTGCATGCCTATGTGAGATATATGTGTATTTAGCTTGGACAATTTATACTCCACTGAGTTGTGTCGCTCACCCCACATATAACAAACTTTTCAGGTGAAGGAGATGGCGCTGGCTAAGAGCGGTGGATATGACAAGGCCTAAAGATTTATTTACAAATTTAGTTTATTTTAAAAAAAAAAGTCGAACTATTTACTTCTTTTAAGTTATTAGTTTTTATTTCCAGTTCATTTGAAATTGTTATAATCAGACGTTGGTTAGAATTTTATTTATGAAATATTTTGCTTCCACTACAATTGACTCAGTTAAATTTTATTTTTAAATTGTCCATGTCCTTTTTCATCATTAAAATTAGGAGTATGCTTGTGTATTTTATAAAAAAATCTAGGGCGTTACAATTTGCAAATTGATCCACAATTGTTTTTAGGAAAAGGTTTCATCAAAAGAGTACTCAATTCGAGTCACAATAAAATAAAAAAAAGAGTTAAGCTAATGTAATGATCTTAAAAATACACAATGACTAATGCAAAGAATAAGTTCAATAAGAGGTTGCAACACATCAAGAAAAAGAAGAGATGATGTATATGGTGGTGTTGCAACATCAAACTCACATCTTTGAGAGTACAGATACCCAGAGACTGTTTTAGGTAATTAAACCTTTGAAAGTCTAGGGCTTCGGTGAAAATATCAGCAATTTGATTCTCAGTGGTGACAAAATCAATGGTAACAATCTTATTCTCAACCAAGTCTCTAATAAAATGGTGTCGAATATCGATGTGTTTTGTTCTGGAGTGTTGCACTGGGATTTTAGAAATATTTATGGCACTAGAATTGTTACAAAAAGAAGTAAGGACTTTTTCTTCAACCTCATAATCAGTCAACATTTGTCTCATCCATAACATTTGGGAGCAACAACTTCCTAATGCAATATACTCAGATTCAACAGTAGATAACGAAATACAGTTCTGTTTCTTACTTACCAGGAAACCAAATTGTGTCCAAGGTAAAAACACCTTCCACTAGTGCTTTTTTTGTCAACAACATCACCTGCCCAATCAGCATCACTAAAACTAGTCAAATTAGTGTTAGTATCAGAAGAGTACAAGATACCAAGTACTGTAGTCCCATTTATATAACAAATGATTCTTTTAAGAGCTTTCAAATGAGACTCTTTAGGACAAGACTGATATCTAGCACAAATACATACATTATAGCTAATATCAGGTCTACTAGCAGTGAGATACAAAAGGCTTCATTTTGACAAATATTGAGCCGCACTAGGAATTAATGTTGAACACACAGTAGCACATGTTCATGCTCAAAATAGATTGGCAAAAATTAAATGAGTTCAAATCATTGCTCGTACATTATTAATGAGATCAAAGCTCACGAGTGCAGCATGGGGTCATGCAGTATTGCATGCATCATCACTTATCAAATTACGCCCCACTGCTTATCATATGCACTCCCCAATGCAATTAACTCTTGGTTTTGAGCCAAATATTTCACACCTACGCACTTTTTGGTGTCTTGTTCTAGATGCCATTCCACCTTCTCATAGGACAAACATTGGTCCACAACGTAGACTTGGTATATACATTGGATTTGATTCTCTGTCAATTATTCGGTATTTGGAACCAATGATGGGAGATTTATTCACTGCTAGATGCGGATTGTCATTTTGATGAGACATTATTTCCACCAATGGAAAGGGATAAAACTATTTTAGATAAACAAAAACCAATCGAAAGTATCTCCTGGAATGAACAAAGTTTATCCCATTTAAATCCACGTATTTTTGAATGTGAAAGTGAGGTGAATAGAATCATTCATTTGCAAAATATTGCTAATAGATTTCCTGATGCATTTAACGATGCTAGCAAAGTCACGAAGTCTCATATTCCGGTTGGAAATACTCTAGCTAGGATTTTGTTACTGGTGATCATAAGAAAATAAATTATGATAACCCCCGATAGAAACGTGGTAGAGCTATTGGCTCAAAAGATATTATTCATAGAAAAAGAAAATGGATAGTTGATACTAATGAGCATGCTCCAGATGAATCTATAGAGCCTAATATCTCAGAAAATGTACAAAATTCTGATAGCACCGAAAATCCCATGAGCTATTGTAATGAAATATGGGATCGAAATAAAATAATTATTGATGAAAATTTTGCATTCTCGGTTGCTCAAGAAATTATAAAATGATGATTATGATAATGGACCACGTTCCAAAATGAAATGTCGTCAAAGGTCTGATTGGTCTATGTGGGAGGAGGTGATAAAATCTGAGTTAGTTTCCCTAGAAAAACAAAATGTATTTAGGAAAATTGCTCGAACTCCAAACAATGTAAAGCCCATTGGAATGGGTATGTGTTCGAAAGAGAAATGAGAAAAACAAAGTCGTGAGATATAAAGCCCGACTTGTGATTCTCATAGAGACCTGAGATTGAATATGATGAAACATATTCACATTTCATTTTCTCATGGTTGTCCATGAGAATTTGGACATGCGTCTAATGGACGTAGTGACAGCATATCTATATGGTTCACTGGATTCTGATGTTTATATGAAAATTCCAGATGGGTATAAAATGCAAAAATCAGATACTCCCCGTGAATTATACTAGATCAAGTTGCAAAGATCGTTGTATGGATTAAAGCAATCATGTCGCATGTGGTATCATAGACTTAATGAATATCTTTAAAGAAGGTTACACAAATAATACTATTTGCCCATGTGTTTTTATTGAAAGATCAAATACCAGATTGTGTAGGTCCCAAGGGGTGTAAGTGTAAGGTTTAGAAGGGGGGGTTGAATAAACCTTACCAAATTTTCGATTTAGTCCTTTTAAATATTCGAGTTGATACTACGCGAGTTGTGTCTTGATGGATCAATTTAGTCACTCAGTAGAGTTAATCTCTCAACAGACTCAACCGAGCCGTTGATGGAATAACTCATTTGTTGGCTCTAAATTAACTCGATTGTGGCTTTGTTTTATTGGAAGACTTAACACCCTTAAGTTTCATTAAGCAAGAATTTAGTGCTTGGTTTAGTACTTATAAGTTATCAAGTGGATAGCAAATTTATCAGATAGATATAAGCGATTAAAAATGCGGGAGTTAAAAATCTTGAAATGTAAATGACACGATGAAATTTTTATAGAGGTTCGAAGATGGGGTAATTCTTCTACTCCTCTCTTCTCCAACTCCCTGGGAGGAATCCACTAGGTAATGATCGTTTACAAAGTGGTACAATCCGGATACAAGTCTTGATCACACACGGTGACTTGATCCTTTGGGACTCGATGCCTGAGACGCTTGATCACTCGGTGGCTTCTCTTACGACTCGCCTTCTTCACAGGCAAATTTGCCTTGCTACTGACTCACTTGCTCAAGCTCTTTGGATTTGATCACGAAGCCCTCCAAAAGCTTAAGACTTGGTTCGACCTTGAACCTTCCTACAAACCTTCGTGGAATGTAGACCCCTTTTCTTCAAAAGTTTCCTCTTCAACTGATTGAAGTTCTCTTTCCTTCACAAAGTTAGTGTTGGATTGATGTACTTCGTAATGTAGGCTTGAGGATTAATCTTGAATGATTTGAGAGTATTTCTCGGTTATAATTTTAATTGATTTCTAGAATGTTCGTGGTTCAGGTGACCTTCTCTCAGAGTCATTCCTCAGCCTTTTATAGTGATCTTTCAAAAATTTGCCCGTTGAAGAGATAGGCTTATTTTTGAAAATCACTTGCAGTCGTTGGCTTGTCTTGTTGCGATCCTTGGAATCGCCATTTCCTCGTATGAATTGTTCTTTCACTTTTTCGAGTTCGACACGGTGTAGTGCTTCCCATTGGTTCATTCCTTTTGCACGCTTCTCGGGGTCGAGCACTCAGAAAGGTGGTATGGAGATATTACTTGTTTAAGTAATTCTCTTGATTTACGTACAACGGATCTTTTTGATTATCTCGACTTGATTTTGCATTTCCTTGCTTTCCCCCAGGTGACTTAGAGTCACTTCCAATCATGGATGACTCTTCCATCACTTCAACTTGAGACTTAGCTTCTCTTGAGTTGACTTGATCGATACTCCACTCACCGCATCTGTTGTTTGCTTCTTGATAGAGTTCCCATCTACTCTTCTTTGCCATACTCAATTTGTCTCCCATGAGTCTTCCTTTAGTCTTGATTGTCTTCTTGCATGTTGGGCGTGGCGACTTAACTCGGCTTGGCGCTCTATTTATTACAATACATTTTACAAGAATTGGGGTGCCAACTTTCTATTCTAAGTTTTACATGGCATTCATCAAAATCTAAACAATAAATTTCCTAACAATTTCCCCCCTTTTTGATGATGCCAAAACTTAAACCATTCAAAGATACATACAGATAGTGTATTGACATAGAATGTATGCATGAGAATCAATCTTTTTATTGATCATATCATTCTTGTACTTTTACACAATGTTTACAAGGTGTATCGAGCACATATTTTTCTACAAAAGAATAAAGAATTTGTAGCTTTATTACGAGAAGACTTACATTGTATGTATTTACATAATAAAATACACGAAGGGTTGGACAAAGAACACTTCATATCCTTATTTATTTGTCTCCTTCTTTCATCTTGTTCAAGATCTTCTTCTCTTCTTCTCTTTTTTCTCGTGTGCCTTCTTTTTTTTCTTTTCATATGCCTTCTGGCGCCTTCATCATCTCTTCTTATTCTTTCCTGTCTCTCCTCCCATAGCCGAGTTTGTCTCTTGTTTTCTTCTTCTATTCTTTTTGCATACTCGTTAGTTTTAGCCACTTGCAAATTTGCTACTTGGTCAAGTCAAGCCACCAAAGAGATCCCTCCTTTCTTTCCTCGGATCCACATATTCAATGTTTTTGGGCGAGGCCCAGAGTCAAGCTTCTTCCTCCACTCATCGCTTCTTCCTCTACCTGGGCGTATCTTTGTCTTTTTCTTTCCGGTGAGTGACCAGCGGAGTGACCAGCAGAGCGATCACGGTAGTCTGGCACGCTGTCGCCTTCTTCACATAACGTGAGACCCTTTTTCCCAAGACAAGTCCCAAGCTTGAGCCATAGACATATTTGCAAAGTATCCTTGATTCGAGCGTTTTAAATTCATCAACCGATCGTGGCTCTGTCCCGACATCCGAAATGGCATAAGTGTGTCTGCTTCACCGGAATGCCTCCATGTTCTTTCAAGATGTTCATAACTCGGGCATCCATTCTTCCTTCCACTTCCTTCATCCCCGCTTCAATTGTTTTCTCTTTTCGTACCCATAGATACAAAGCAGAGTGTTGGAGTGGCGAGTCATAGGGAGTTTGTCAGCCGATAATGTCATTTGTGTGACAGACCCTGTTGAGGGGTTTGTGCAATCATCAAGGTCATATCTTTTGATCCTTCCCTCGTGATTTTCCTTTCTTCTATTTTAACACTTCCTCGGTGATTTTACCTTCGCATTGCTCCTTCCTTCTCAACTTCGGATCCCTCTTGCGCTTTTTAGGTATTCCTCTTCCCCTTTTTGGCATCATCAAAGGAGAGAGAGGAACGCCTGAAACAGACTTTGCAAGCGTAAAGTTGAGCCCGCGATAGTTGAGTTTTGTCTCGAGTCTGCTGCAGAGTATGCAACACGAAATTCGGATCGAGTAGCGTTGGACTCTGCTTTGAAATCGGCTTCATCTCGGCCCATGAGAAGGCTGAATTTTGTATTCATGGTCTCTTCCAAACGCTGTAGATCACTCTTGTTTTGCTCACGCCTTAACCTCGGCAATGTGAGCTTCATGCATGTGCTCAATATGTTCTCTCACTTCATTTTTGCATCGGCATTTTGACTCTCCACACAGTGACTTGTTGAACAATGTCTCGAAGTATCTCACTTGTTCCACACGCATTGTTTTTCTTTGTTGCCACCATTCCCTCGATCCGGACTATTATGCCTCTTAAATCGGCGGTGAGATTGGCATCTGTTGTCGATCGCATATCCATAGAGGCCTCGATGCCTCTCCATCCGTTCAATCTCGCCGAATAATGCCTTGAACACTTGGACGCGGACTTGGTGATTCTTCCGTCGCGGTGATGGCCATGCACGTCAAAATCATAATCAATTTGGAACAATGGTGCCGATTGAAAAACGGGAGGGTCTGCGTGATAGCGTGCTTGTTCGCTTTTTTTCGACTCTTCATGGAGTTCCGATATCTCCAAAGTGAAAAAGGAAAAGATTCTACAAAGGATTCATCACCGCCAACCGGGATATGTTCGATGATGAGCGGTGCGCGTGAAGTTCTTTTGGGAATCGATCTGCTGCTGACTTGAGGAGCTGCGCGATGGACTGGTTGTTGGGATCTTTTGTGAAGTGGACCCGACTTGCCGAGCCTCGGTGTCTCAACAACCGTTGGTCTCGGTGATTTCTCCAAATGAGTAACCGGTCCTCGGCCTTATCGAAGCGTCATCGGACGATGATGAGATTTCCATTGGTGGCTCATCATCAAAATTAAATGTTTGTGAGTAGTCTTGGGATCGACTTGCTCGTGCTTGGAACATCCCGGTGAGTCTTTTGGATCTCATCACGGGGATGACTCGAGCTTCCTCTTCGCGCTTCGATCCCGAAAGGTTACATCGATTTTCCGGGAATCATGAAGTGCGCTTATCTCCTTCTCGGATGGGTCGATGATAGCGGGAAGGATGTTCTCTACTTGACTTCTTTACCCTGGAAGTCTCAACCTCCGTGGGCCTTCATTACCTCCGGTGAGTCTCTCTGCGGCGAGGCCAGTCCTCCCTTTCGACAGATGTCATTTGTCTTAGGGTCTTCTCGCGGTGGCATCCATTGAGTCTCAACCCCATGGATTGCACTTTCATCGCCCAGTGTTAACTCCCGAGCTGTTCCTTCATGTGCCTCGACCGCATCGCATCAGCCGGCGTCATTAGCCTTCAGAAGCGATTGGCACCACCAGAGACGATCTCAACTGCCTCGAGCTTCATTGATGGCAACCTCTTTGTTCTTTTGTGTTTGTAATTTCTCTACTTCGCCTCCTTGATTCGGTGTGGAGTCATCTGCGCAAAGATTCTCCGACCTTGCCAGCGGTGGAGGAGTTTCCCCTCACCGGTGGCGCACCACCGAGTGACTTGGAATGGGGTCACTCGTCTCCAAACTCCTGGTTTGTTTCGATTGATTGTTCACCGGGCGGGTGGTAACACACCTTCAATAGGGGTTGGCTCGATTGGGGTCCCCACTATCGATTTTTCATCGCCAGGTCACTTATTGCTTCTTCTTCTCGAGTGAGTGGGGAAGTGGTAAGAAGAACGTGATGGCGATTTCTCGAACCACTCCCATTGGATCAATTTTTTGTGTTAAGGAGGACTCTCCTGGTCCCTCCATCGTCTTTGCTCGTGAAGGATTCTTGATTCGTGCAATGCTTGCTTTTGCATTTGCAACTCTTCTCGTGGGGCGTGAAGCATTTTCCGATCCTCATCACCTGTCGTGAGAAGACATCAAGGAGAGGATGTGTGTGTTACAGGGTGCCAGGAGATAGGACGAGATCTTGGCCTTCTCACGTGCCTCGCCTTTTCTCGCATGCTTTTCTTTCTCCTTGTCCTTGTAGATCTGCGGGATGTCCGTGCGCTTGTCTTCATCCGATCTTTGGGAGTACATACTGTCACGATCGAAGCTCACATTTGATTCTTCTTCTTCTATAAACTCGGGCCGTTGGAACTGTTCCCTGGATCGACTCAATTTCCATTTCTCTCCACTCTCGCAGACGATTTTGGATGTCGGGTAAAGTGGGGATAGGATCATCACATCACTATCCGCTTTATCGCTTCTTCTTGTGTTTTTGTTGTGTGGACTACGTTTGTGTCTTCGGTTGCCTCTGCTGATCGCCCACAGACTTGGTCAAGCATTTCATCAATTACATCCGGAGACTCTACTTCTCCAGCGATCTCCGTGTCTGCTCGGTGAGTGGCCGACTCGGCCGGTTTCTCAAGCTCGAAGTGCTTGACAATTCTTCTTCGTCTCCTAGTTTGTACGAGGGATTTCTCGGTTCGAGAGACGGTTTTTCTCGAGTCTTGGGCGCGAGGTCGTCTTGGTGTCTTTTTCGAGGAGCTGGCCGTCTTGGCTTCTCAGTTCTCCTCTTTTGACGATCGGAGAAGGTATTTGTGAGTCCTTCGACCCGCTGCACTGCCGCAGGGGCGGGAGACACGTTCTTGGGGGCGGGTGACCCCTGCTGCGGGCGAGGAGCATGTTTGGTTTTCTTTCTTTGGGGCGCATCTTCTTTGTACTTGTGCAGGGCGCACTTTTTCTTGGTTGGAGAGAAAGCAATTTGTATCTTGGGGTCAGTGATTCCCCTCACTTGTGTCGCTCTCTTGGCGTAAGCTCTCTTCGTGCGCCGAGAGATTTGCTCGAACATCCTCTTGTTAACATGGAATGCTTTCCCATGTCAAGAGGGACTTCTTTCACCTCCATTAGCCGGCCAATCACTAGGCCATATCCTAGGGATCCTCCAAATGAGCCATCTTCCTTGAAGGATTTGTTCCCACGCTCGGGCAGAGTCTTGAGACAAACTCACCCGAGTTTATCTTCTTTCTCTGGGCGATGATTGCGGCCATTACAATCGCTTTGCCTTTGTGATTGGTCAAAGTCGCCAAATTTGATGTCGATACATTTGGCAACTATGTCCCAATGACTTGTGATAATCCTCCGCCAGAAGCGATCTCTTGTTTCTTTGTGTATACTATTTTATCAAGACACGATCGGGCTTGGCTATTTCTTTCCAAGCATCGCCCAAGTTTACATCGCCGTTAATCCGATGCTCCTCTGTGGTAGTGAGCAATGTTCGGCCAAATCTTGGCGAGAGATAGTCACCGCTTTCCGTGAGCAGATGACTTTATTCCTTCATCGTGAATCTCGGCATTCACGCAGGGTGCGACCTCCTCCACATATGTCGCCGGATATTCTAACGCCGAAACGGTTTGGCACCGGGACGTTTCCAACTTTTCCGATTTTCTTCACTAGGGTGTCGTCGGACCCTGTTTCATCATTCCGTCGAAATCCACCGTAGAGCGGTGTGATTTGCTTTCCTAACTTGGTAAAGTCATAAGTTGGTGCCATTTTTGGGATTATATCGAAGAAAAACTCGAGAAATTGATTTGAAGATAGATAGGGTTTCGAGAGAATTTTGCCTTTGCTTTTGAGAGAAAGAAATGAACAGTTTTAGAAGTGTGAGAGAGAAACGGACGCAAATGGTTTATAAAAGGATGTGCGGGTGGTTTTTGAAATGTGATCGAAATCAACGGCTTAGATTTTGCACGCTTTATTTAGCATTTAATGTCTCGTATTTAATGCGGCAAAGCATTTATATCCAATCATAAGCTTGGTGTGCGGCTTTATGTCCGTACACATCATCATTATCGACGTATTCCTTAAAACATTCGCTTAGTCAAAACGATTTGCGTTTTTGTCACTTTGCTCATAAGTGACTCAAACTTATCCCTTAGCCGATTTCACTCTACTTCTCACGATTCTCTTAGTGACTCACCTATTAGTCGACTTAGTGTAGTTGTCTTTCCGACATCTGGTGATTCTTGGTGATTTGTGTGTTCAGCTCTTTTTCACTTTTTGTGTTCCATTTCTTTTCTTTGAGTCTTTTCAAAGTTAACTCGGCTCCAATTAACCCTAACTCATGTTTGAGTTCTTCAAATCTTGACTCACATAATGGTTTTGTGAAGATGTCACTAGTTGTTTATCCCGGTTGAGATATATTCAGGATGATGTCCTTCTTTTCAACGTGATCTCTTATGAAATGATATCGACATCAATATGCTTTGTTCTTGAGTGCAACACAGGATTTTGAGTGATTGCTATTGCACTTGTGTTATCACACATGATTGGAATTTCTTTTTCCTCAACTTCATAGTCTTTGGTGATGTCTCATCCAGGACTTGGCTGACAATGTTTGCCAGCCTATGTATTCTCGCTCATTTGTAGAGGTGGCTATTGAATTTTGCTTCTTGCTAAACCAGAAATCACTGTTTCCTAAAGCATTTGACATGTGCCTGAAGTGCTCTTTCTGTCCACTCGCATCCAAAGATAGTCGAGAATCATAGCCAATTAGCTTGAATCCACCTTCCTTTGGATACCATAGCCTACTTCTTGGCTTCCTTTCAAGTATCTCAAAATTCTCTTAGTTTCTTTGTCATATGGCTCTCTTTTGGAGCAGATTGAAATCTTGCACATACACCTACAAAGAAAGGTGATGTCCGGCCCTTCTTGCCGTGAGATAGAGCAATGATCCAATAAGTGCTCGTATCTTGTTTGATCTAGGTGCTTGCCATCCGCATCCATGTCCATTTTGGATGATGTATTCATTGGTATTTTTCTGCAGGATTTATCCTCCATACCAAACTTCTTCATTAAATCTCCGGTGTATTTTGTTTGACTTATGAAGGTTCCTTCCTTCACTGTTTCACTTGGAGTCCAAGGAAGAATGTCGACTCTCCCATCATGCTCATTTCAAATTTACTTTGCATGAGGTTTGAAAATTTTCACACACTCTTTGTTTGTAGATCCAAAAATGATGTCATCCACATATATTTGAACAAGCAAAGATACTCTTTTTGTCTTGAATTCGAAAAGTGTTCTATCTACTTTTCCTTTTGTGAATCCATTTTCGGTTAGGAATTGTGACAAGGTATCATACCAAGCTCACGGGTGCCTGTTTCAATCCATATAGAGCTTTCTTGAGTTTGTATACCTTATCTCCAAGAGTCTTTGCTCAAATCCTGGAGATTGTTCAACATACACTTCTTCTTCCAATAAACCATTCGGGAATGCACTTTTTACAACCATCGATATACAATGAAATCCTTGTGAGCAAAGATAGGCAAGAAACATCCTTATAGCTTCCAATCTTGCTACAGGAGCAAATGTTTCATCAAAATCTATCCCTTCTTCTTGGCAATATCCTTTGGCTACTAGTCTTGCTTTGTTTCTTACCACGTAACCTTCCTCGTTCATCTTATTTTCGAACACCCATTTGGTGCCAATAACATTTTGATGTATGGGTCTTTGCACTAATTCCCATACTTTATTTCTTTCAAACCGATTGACTCTTCTTGCATAGCTTGAATCCAATGTGTGTCGTCCAAAGCTTGTGACACGTCTTTGGGTTCTATTTGCGAGATGAAGCATGTGAACATGGCTTCTTGTTGAGTTCGGATCTTGTTTTGACACCTTCTCTTATATCTCCAATGACAAGTTCTCGTGGATGATCTCTCGGCCATCTTACATCGAGTTGGAGTGAGTTAGTTTGGATTGATCGACTTGCGGTGTGTCGCGTGGTCGACTCTCTCGTAATCACTTAGCCGCAAATTTTCCATTTGTTTTTTGAGATTCAACAATCTCGTCTTCTTACGAATTGATAATCGGCCGGCCAAAGATAGGGACTCTTCGTATGGTTGGATGATTGACTTATCGGTGACTCTTCAATGTCTTCTCCATTTACATTTGGCTCATCGAATACCACATGAATGGATTCTTCCGCAACCATAGTTCTTTTGTTGAGTACTCAGAGGCTTTGCTTTCATTTGAGTATCCTAAGAAGATACCTTCATCATCTTTAGCATCAAAAGCCTTTAGATTGTCTTTGCCATTGTTGTGGATGAAGCATTTACATCCAAATATTCAAATATGCAACATTTGGTTTTCTTCCGATCCAGGAGATCTCATAGGAGTCTTTGTCATTTGTCTATTTATCATACATCCATTGTTTTGGGTGTAGCAAGTTGTGTTGATTGCTTCGACCCCAAAATCTTTTTGGTAACCCCCGCCTACCTAACATGGTCCTTGTTGCTTCTTTGAGGGTTCTATTCCTTCTTTCGCAACTCCATTCTCACGTGGAGTCCTTGGCGATAGTTCATGACCAATACCATTCTCAATACAATATCGAGTTATTATTCCATTGACAAACTCGGTTCCTCATGCGATCTTATTTTGATAATGGTTTGACTCTTCTCGTTTTGAATCCTCTTCATCAATTTTTGTGGTAGTTTTTGTAGAGTTTCTTTCTTCTTACACATGAATATTGTCCATGTATATCTTGAGTAGTCATCTACTATCACCAAGGTGTATTTCTTTCCACTTATCTTTGTTTTGGTTCCACTGGGCCAAATAGATCCATATGAAGCGGATGCAATATTCTTGTTGAGGATGGGCATGTCTTTTCTTTGAATGACGACTTGATTTGTTTTCCTTCGACATACGCGTCACATATACTCTCCTTTTTGTATCTCGAGTCCGGTAGTCCTTCCACAAGATGACTTCTTGCCGACTTGTTAATTGTTTTGAAATTCGGTGACTCGGCTTTTGTACCCACCAACTTGATTGATTGCGCTCTTTTGCTAGTAGGCAGTCTTTGGGAGTTGCGGTTGACCAATCCACTACATACATATTTTTCTGTCTACATCCTTGCAAAGACAACTTCATTTGATTCAATATCTTTGATTTGGCATATACCCATGTTGAATCCAACATTGTAACCCTTGTCACGAGTTGGTCGATGCTCGATAAGTTGAAGTTGAGTCCTTCAACATATGCAACATCTCGTGATTTCTAATCCATTCCTCTTGATGGATCCAATGCCTCTTATTTCACCGGGAGCTTCATTTCCTCCAAATATGACTTTTGCTCCTTTAACTTCCTTGAATTTTTGATTTTTCTTATTTCTGTCATATGTCCGGGAACGACCACTATCCATGTACCAGGTTCCTTGGCACTCACATTTGAACCGCAATCAAGGAAATTAAGTTTTAGGTACCCATACTTTGCGGGTCCCTGAGGGGTTAGAATTGTAAGATGATCCAACCAACCTATAGCCCAATGATTTGACTCTAAGGGGTTGCCATCTATCGAGTGCCATAATCATAATTAATCCTGGCAAATTGCTTGGGGATTCTAGGTTCATACAAAATTGTCTCTTTTGTCAGTATGCCCCGCATATGTGTTTTAGCAATTGCCTTTCTTGGGTGATTGTGGTGTCTTTGAGTGTAGTGCCTAGGTGCATATGTGTGTCTTTGATGAAAGCTCTTGTACTTTTGGAATGGCCTTCTTTGAGTTCTAGGCCTTTGCCATTTGGGCTTATATTCCATAAGTTTATCTTTGATAGTTTACATTATTCAATCGACTTGGCTTGGATATTTTCTACCATTCCCATCATATGTATTTCTCTTATAGATTTTTGGGATTTTTGGTAGCTCGCTTCTTCTTTCTGAGTAATTTTTGTTTGGAGTTTTTGAGAACTCAGTGAATCTCTTCTTGTCCTTTCATTGTAGCACTCAACTCTGTCGTTTTCCTTTTCCTTTATAACCAAGGCAGTTTTTTTCTTGTTATGGTGCTTTGGATTGAATGTGTGTGCAACATTTAGAGTTTTGGATTTTTGATTCTTCATGGCTTGAAGATCATTTTTCCAAAATTACTTTTGAGGTTTGACATAGCATAGAGGAATTAAATCCTAAGCTTTTTTGTCTCCACATTCTCTTTGACTCATAATAAGATCATCCAATGATTTAGATGCCTTAGTGAATGAGGCAATAACATTCTTGAGGTCATTCTCCCTCTTTTCTATAGCAGCAATTTACGCTATTAATTTAGCATTTTCGAATTTTTAAACTTTCATTCTCATCGCCTATTTGACTTAGAGTACTCGGCTCCTTAGTCGACTTTGAGTTTTGACTTTTGAGTAGTTGTTTTCCTCATTCAATAGTGTGTGTGAGGATTTAATATGTTCAAAATCTTTCATCATTTTGCCTAATGAATCATAAAGATCGAGTGGGTGATGAAGTGTGTGTGTCGATGATCACTATCACTAGTGTCCGAGTTTGTTGAGTTAGATTGTACCTCATCTTCTTGGTCGGAGTTGATCTTGTTCTTTGGCCATCAAGCGGATCGGGGCTTCTTCTTCTTGAGTCACTTGAGTAGTCACCTTCGCTTGCTCTCAATCATTGTCTCTCTTGACTTGGGTTTGTTTCGGCGATCTCTGCAGCCATCATTGCCTTTTTCCTTTCTCTTGTCTTCTTTCTCTCAAGACCTTCCTTTCTTCTTCATCCCCGTATTTGTTGACTACAGGATATGGATGATCAATGGCATAGTGACTGGTTGTCTGAGTTCAGCATAGATATTCAACCTTTTGATCAACTCTTTCCATTCTTGGATTGTCACCCTTTGATACTCAACTTTTTGATGATCTGTTCTCTTGGTTGGCCTATCTTCCCTTGATTTGGAGGGAGTGGGTGTCTTCGGAAGATTCACCCTTTCCTCTCTTGTAGTTCTTATTAAAGAACTTGTTGAATCTTTTAACCATCGTATTTATTTCTTCCGGGTCAATGACTTCTTTGACCTCGGCTCTCTTCACATCTTTAACAATTAGAGCATTTGTTTTGGAGTACATTTGTCTCTTCCTGGTCTTTTCTTCTCGGCTCAAACTCGTAGGCTTTGAGGTCCGAGAATAACTCATGGTTGGATGTCTTTGATAGGTCCATGGAATGTCTCGATGCCATGACCTTCATTTCCCATTCATTTGGAAGACTTTTAGGATCTTCATACACATTTCTTACTGTGTATATTCCTTTCCAAGTGCGAATGACTCATTTGTGATTTCTGTGAACCGAGCATCTAGTTGATCCAGGTTTTCTCCGAGATCATTTTGAAGTTCTCAAATTTCTGTACAGACCATTTGATAATTTGTTTTCTTTGATTTGCTCACGAGCCTTCACAAATCAATGTCGGCTTGTCCCAGATTTCTTTAGCCGTTTTGCATGATTTGACTTTATTGAACATGGCTTTGTCCAAGGTTTTGTAAAGGATGTCCTTGGCTACATTGTCTAGGTTATATCTTTTTATGTCATCATTTGTCCATTCAGTTCTTGGTTTTTCAACCATGGTAGTGCAGGAGCAACATCCTCTTCTCCTTGTGCAGCTCTCTTTCTTACAGCTGTGTTCACTTTTAAGATTTGCGGTGGCCCATCTTCTATTACTATCCACATCTCATCATGTAATCTTTGATAGATGAGCTTGCATACGAATTTTCCAATCATCAAATTCTTCAATTGTGAACATAGGGATGCGTGTTAATTATTCGGTATTTGGAACCAATGATGGGAGATTTATTCACTGCTAGATGCGGATTGTCATTTTGATGAGACATTATTTCCACCAATGGAAAGGGATAAAACTATTTTAGATAAACAAAAACCAGTCGAAAGTATCTCCTGGAATGAACAAAGTTTATCCCATTTAAATCCACGTATTTTTGAATGTGAAAGTGAGGTGAATAGAATCATTCATTTGCAAAATATTGCTAATAGATTTCCTGATGCATTTAACGATGCTAGCAAAGTCACGAAGTCTCATATTCCGGTTGGAAATACTCTAGCTAGGATTTTGTTACTGGTGATCATAAGAAAATAAATTATGATAACCCCCGATAGAAACGTGGTATTTATTGGCTCAAAAGATATTATTCATAGAAAAAGAAAATGGATAGTTGATACTAATGAGCATGCTCAGGATGAATCTATAGAGCCTAATATCTCGAGAAAATGTACAAAATTTACGATAGCACCGAAAATCCCATGAGCTATTGTAATGAAATATGGGATCGAAATAAAATAATTATTGATGAAAATTTTGCATTCTCGGTTGCTCAAGAAATTATAAAATGATGATTATGATAATGGACCACGTTCCAAAATGAAATGTCGTCAAATGTCTGATTGGTCTATGTGGGAGGAGGTGATAAAATCTGAGTTAGTTTCCCTAGAAAAACAAAATGTATTTAGGAAAATTGCTCGAACTCCAAACAATGTAAAGCCCATTGGAATGGGTATGTGTTCGAAAGAGAAATGAGAAAAACAAAGTCGTGAGATATAAAGCCCGACTTGTGATTCTCATAGAGACCTGAGATTGAATATGATGAAACATATTCACATTTCGTTTTCTCATGGTTGTCCATGAGAATTTGGACATGCGTCTAATGGACGTAGTGACAGCATATCTATATGGTTCTTTGGATTACGATGTTTATATGAAAATTCCGGATGGGTATAAAATGCAAAAATCAGATACTCCCCGTGAATTATACTAGATCAAGTTGCAAAGATCGTTGTATGGATTAAAGCAATCATGTCGCATGTGGTATCATAGACTTAATGAATATCTTTAAAGAAGGTTACACAAATAATACTATTTGCCCATGTGTTTTTATTGAAAGATCAAATACCAGATTGTGTAGGTCCCAAGGGTGTAAGTGTAAGGTTTAGAAGGGGGTTGAATAAACCTTGCAAATTTTCGATTTAGTCCTTTTAAATATTGAGTTGATACTACACATGTACGTGTGTCTTGATGGATATCAATTTAGTCACTCATAGAGTTAATCTCTCAATGACTCAATCGAGTACGTTGATGGAATAACTCATTTGTTGGCTCTAAATTAACTCGATTGTGGCTTTGTTTTATTGGAAGACTTAACACCCTTAAGTTTGATTAAGCAAGAATTTAGTGCTTGGTTTAGTACTTATAAGTTATCAAGTGGATAGCAAATTTATCGTGAGATATAAGCGATTAAAAATGCACGGGAGTTAAAATCTTTGAAATGTAAATGACACGGTGAAATTTTTATAGAGGTTCGAAGATGGGGTAATTCTTCTACTCCTCTCTTCTCCAACTCTGGAGGAATCCACTAGGTAATGATCGATTTACAAAGTGGTATGATCCGGATACAAGTCTTGATCACACTTGGTGACTTGATCCTTTGGGACTCGATCAGAGACGCCTTGATCACTCGGTGGCTTCTCTTACGACTCGAACCTTCTTCACCAGGGTAGTAGCTTTGCTTGCTACTCTGACTCACTTGCTCAAGCTCTTTGGATTTGATCATGAAGCCCTCCAAAAGCTTAAGACTTGGTTCGACCTTGAACCTTCCTACAAACCTTCGTGGAATGTAGACCCCTTTTCTTCAAAAGTTTCCTCTTCAAGCGATTGAAGTTCTCTTTCCTTCACGAGGTTAGTGTTGGATTGATGTACTTCGTAATGTAGGCTTGAGGATTAATCTTGAATGATTTGAGAGTATTTAAGTTATAATTTTAATTGATTTCTAGAATGTTCGTGGTTCGGTGACCTTCTCTCAGTCATTCCTCGGCCTTTTATAGTGATCTTTCAAAAATTTGCCCGTTGAAGAGATAGGCTTATTTTTGAAAATCACTTGCGATCGTTGGCTTGTCTTGTTGCGATCCTTGGAATTGCCATTTCCTCGTATGAATTGTTCTTTCACTTTTTGAGTTCGACACGGTGTAGTGCTTCCCATTGGTTCATTCCTTTTGCACGCTTCGGGACCGAGCACTCGAGAAAGGTGGTATGGAGATATTACTTGTTTAAGTAATTCTCTTGATTTACGTGCAACGGATCTTTTCTGATTATCTCGACTTATTTGCATTTCCTTGCTTTCCCAGGTGACTTAGAGTCGACTTCCAATCATGGATGACTCTTCCGTCACTTCAACTTGAGACTTAGCTTCTCTTGAGTTGACTTTGATACTCCACTCAATTGCATCTCGGTTTTCTTCTTGATAGAGTTCCCATCTACTCTTCTTTTCCATACTCACTGTCTCCAGTGAGTCTTCCTTTAGTCTTGATTGTCTTCTTGCATGTTAGGGCGTAGGCGACTTAACTTCGGCTTGGCCACTCTATTTATTACAATACATTTTCTGAAAGAATGGGGTGCCAACTTTCTATTCTAAGTTTTACATGGCATTCATCAAAATCTAAACAATAAATTTCCTAACAGATTGGTTATCATTGCAGTATGTGTCGATGACATGAATTTGATTGGCACTCCTGAAGAATTAACTAATGCTGCTGAATATCTAAAAAACGTCCAGGTTAAAGATGTTGGAAAAACTAAGCTTTGTCTTGGTCTTGAGCTAGAGCATAAAAATAACGGGACACTTGTCAACCAACCTGCTTATACTAAAAGGTTACTCAAACGATTTAACGTGGATAAAGTTCATCCCTTGAGTACCCTATAGTTGTACGATTTAAATCTTAATAAAGATCCATTCCGACCAAAGGAATCTAATGAAGAAATTCTAGGTCCTGAAGTGCCTTATCTTAATGGTATTGGAGCATTAATGTATTTAGCACAATGCACTAGACCAGATATTTCTTTTTCAGTGAATCTACTTGCACGATACAATTTTTTTGAGCCAACTCGAAGACACTGGAATGGTATTAAATACATTTTTCATTATCTCAGTAGTATTATAGATTTGGGGTTATTATACTCTAAGGAATCCACTAACTCTGGGTTAGTTAGTTTTGCTTATGCTGGATATAGATTTGACCCGCACAAAGCTCGATCACAATCTGGTTATATTTATTTTGCTATAACAGTACAACTATATCATGGCGATCTACCAAACAAACATTAGTAGCTACTTCTTCTAATCACTCTAAGATACTTGCTCTTCGCGAAGCTGGTAAAGAGTTTGTTTGGTTAAGATTAGTTATAGCTCACATACGAAATGCTTGTCAGCTAAAACCGGTTACAGACACTCCTGCTATTATTTACGAGGATAACCCAACATGCATAGCACAAGTAAGAGGTGATTATATAAAAGGTGATAGGACAAAGCATATCTCACCAAAGTTTCTACATACACACGAACTCCAAAAAAATGGAGAGATATATATTCAACAGATTCACTCATTTCGTAATCTTGTTGATCTATTTATAAAATTCTTGCCAACGTCTGCGTTCGAGAAATTGATTTACGACATTGAATGAGAAGAGTCAATCCGAAGCAAGATTAATGGATCAATTATGCAGCTAATATTCTTTATTTCAGGGGGAGCGAATATATTGTGCGTTGTACTTTTTTTCTCTTTGTCTGGTTTTTATCTCATTGGGTTTTTCCAGCTTAAGGTTTTTAACGAGGCAGCATATGCACAAAGATTGGAATTAAGTTATGTACTCTTTTTCCTTCTGTCCGGTTTTTTCCACTGGATTTTTCAGCTCAAGATTTTTAATGAGGCATATTCATTCAATGTATAATTATGATACATCCAATGGGGAGTGTAATGAAAATCGTGGATGTACAACAAAAGACGGCTGAAGAATTCAAAGTTTGCACAATACCTGCATAATATCTGAAAGTGACATTTTGGTTGAAAATTCTAAAGGTGCACAATACTTGCATAGTACTTTGATAATGACATGTAACCTATTATAAATAGACGTCGATTGATTCATAATAAAATACACCTATCTTTCTATTCTCAGATAATTTTTCTTAAGGTTTATTTTGCAATATTAATTTATTATCATTTACGACAACAATATATTTGTTGTAAACATAATACTATTATGCAGTTACTCTTTAATGGAACACTATTAACCGGGTGGCTTAGCCCACCTGGCCACCACAAGCAATTGTGGGGTGGAGATCAGGGGTTCAAATCCCTGCTCCATCAAATTATTTGTGGGGTGGAGGTCAGGGGTTCTTATCCTGCTCCATCAAATTGCTCCCCGGGGCATATGCGAGCTAGTGAAGATTTGGTGGGAACTCATACTGAATAGCATCCGTGTGGGTTCGATTCGGGGAGAGATCGTTATTAGTAGATTGGGGGGTCGAACATAATTGTTCTATTTACCAGGAGGATCACGGTTGTACGCCGCCAGACCTGCCGAACACCGGTCGATGCGTGCACATCCATGATTTACTTGGCGGCGAAAATGAGATCAAATTGCTCCGGGGCATATCGGTGGTGAAGATTTGGTGGGAACTCATCTTGAATAGCATCCGTGTGGGTTCGATTCGGGGAGAGATCGTTATTAGTAGATTGGGGTCGAACATAATTGTTCTATTTACAGGAGGATCGGTTGACGTCGGCAGACCGTCTGTTAACACTGGTCGAGTGCGTGCACATCCATGATTTACCTTGGCGGCAGCAATGAGATCAAATTGCTCCCGGGGCATATGCGGTAGTGAAGATTTGGTGGGAACTCATCTTGAATAGCATGTCAGTGTGGGTTCGATTCGGGAGAGATCGTTATTAGTAGATTGGGGGTCGAACATAATTGTTCTATTTACAGGAGGATCTGGTTGTACGTCGCCAGACCTGTCGAACACTGGTCGATGCGTGCACATCCGCAGCGATTTACCTTGGCGGCAAAGAATGAGAGCGGGCTATTGTCTCGGCGTAGTCAGGCGTAAGCCTGGAAACTGAGTTATAAAAAAAAAAATTAATGGAACACTATTTCCTGACTGGACTTTAAAATAAAGGGTGGTTAAGTTGAAAAGTAAACATATTATATTCTTTGTTTAGAGGGGAGGGGGTAAAGTTAGAATATGTTTAGAGGGGAGGGGGTAAAGTGTACGTACATTTTCATAACCTGAGAGGGTAAAGTGTGTATTTTCGTGATTTTAGGGCCCAAAGGGAATTCACCGTAATAATATTTTCGGTTGCTAATTCAGTAATTCTGTTCTGCCATCATCGTCATCGCATCAAGTCAATTAGTCTACTACTATTACAGTTCTATGAATTCTAAGAATCCATTTTAGAAATCTGATTTCCGAAATCTCATCCTTTCTTTTCACTGTATAAAACAAGGGTTTTGTTCGGGGAGGATAGCAAGAAGGATTTCCAAGGATGAGGCTGCCCATGGTTGATTGCCGGAGTTTGATCCAGTTTTGCAGAGCTTTTCATCCTCACAATAACAACAATTTCATCAATTCCAATTCCAATTCCGATTTAAATTCAAATTCATCGACGCCGTCTCGGGGCAGAACGCGCCGGTTTACCTCTAATTCCCTAAACCCTTTTTCGGATCATTTATGCCATCGCTCTCCTTTGGCTGCCCTCGATCTCATCATACTCGTATCGGTGCTTGCCTCCTTGGCCTTTTTGTCCCTTCCCTACTTCAAATTCTTATTTTGCGTGCTTTTGCCGATCTTTCATGGTTACATTGTTGACCTCATCCTCGATGATCCGCTGCCTTATTTCATTGGCTTCCTCCTCGTGCTGCTTGGTCTCATTCTCGCCATGCTTATCGATATCAGACTCAGGAAATGCGGCAATCCTCATTGCAAGGGGTTGAGAAGGGCTGTCGAGTACGATATTCAGTTGGAATCCGAGAAATGTGTCAAGTACTCCCCGCCGCTTTCGGATGTTTATCTCGACAATCATGGGGCGACGCAGCTGGAATTAGGGCAGGATCGGAAAGAATTGGAGGCTGAATTGAAGAAAATGGCGCCCCCTAATGGAAGGACCGTGCTGATATTCCGAGCTCCCTGTGGATGTCCTGCTGGTAGATTGGAGGTTTGGGGACCTAAGAAAATTCGTAGAATCAAGAAATAAATAGGTTTTTCCTATACATGTTTTGTTTAAGAGCAAATATACCTGTCGCGTTGAGACTGTTTTGTTGAATATATACAATAAGTGACGTTTTACTGGGTTTAGTAATAAAACGCATTTCAGATTCGGTGATACCAGAAACTAATGATAAAGGATGGCATAGCTTTTCCTAAAGCTGTTAATAAATTACTGCCCCACATTGAGCTTCAGTTCTTATGTTTATGTCTTGAAACAAGCATTTCATATGTTGAGATTAGTGGAGGTTTTCTGTCACGTTGAAAGAATCTTGTTTATGAAGTTTTGTCCAAATCTAGATGTTCTAAGGCAGTAAAAATTTTGTAATGAAATCTGTATATTTCCTTGTGAGGGCCCATGGGTGACCTATTAGACTAACAATTCAGAACTTAATTATCACTTTCTTTGCATTCATACAATGTTGCATTTCGAAATGACACAAAACCCATGTTGGCAATAGTAGGAACCAATTTCAGGTTGTTTGGAAAAGGGCAAAGAGAAGAAGGACAAAGGAGGCATGCTATCTTCCTGTCACGTTAACTGCCCAAAATGTCTAAGTTATGGGAATATTAAACCTGGCGTTGTATTCCCTTTGAAATGTTCCATGTTTGCAAGGTCATGAATTCAAGGATATTTGCTTTATGCTTCTGATGATCATACATATGAAATTTAGACTTGAACAACATATGGCACAGGTTTTAGAGCATGAACAATTTTGTCGGCCATATTTATCATCTGATGGTTAATCTCTAATATAGAAATTCCACCTTATGTGTGTTCACTTTTCCTTTGGCCTTTGATTTAATTACATGACATAAAACCTTGAGAAAATAACACAACAGACATAAACAAAAACTAGGACTCTGTCAATGTATCTGACTCTTCTCAAATATAGTGAAGCATGTATTTTTTAGCAAGCAACTACTTAATATTGCATAAACTGGGAGATGGTTTCTGGAATGTGATGTGCCCATCCCTTCTGTTTGGATATCCCTGTGGGGGTGAGGCCTGCGTCCCGGTGAAGCAATTCCTCCCGAAGCAGTTCCTGCCATGAGTATCAGCAGGCTGGGCAGGTTGCCCATGATGTTGGATGGTACCTGCATATCAGAATGATTAGTTGAGATGATGATTACTTATGCTATCCCTGCTAGCAACTTACTTGGATTACATACATAAAATGGCAGCTATTGTTGAAAGTGCTAAATTTAGCTTCTCTATATTGGATAACTATGAGAATTCCCAAGTGAGCGTGCAGTCGCACTGCATGGATGCTTTAACCTACTGTTCTGTTTCTTCTTCTTTTTTTTTCCTTTTTCCCCTTATGTAGAAAATTTATGTGCAAGGATATAGCTTAGTCCTAGAAAAATGTAAATGTGATGGAAGTGTGCTGGAAAACAAGGGTATATTAATCACAAGAGAGAAGCACTTCGGCATGGAAACTAACAAGATGCTACAATTTATATTTCGTTTTTTTCCAGTAGGACAACAAAAGCTTACAGCTGCCTAAAGTGATCTTTGATATTTAGTCCTTAGATGTTTACTCAGTAAAGAGAGTACTATTTTAAACTTATAAGCGTCTTTTCCATTGATTTTTAGGATTACTGCTGTAGAAAAATCACCGGGATTCTTTATTTCATGCCATTAACACTAGATATTGAATGCATGACTTCATAGCTCATCATCTGTCAACTCGTGTTTAGGTTTTCATGAGCCAAATATTTTCGTAACCCGTATCGAAAGAAGTTCATTTCTGCTGTTTGAGACATTGAGTAACCTAAACTTTTGCCATACAGGGGTTATATAGTTTTGTCTTGAGTTACATGTAATTAATCTTGAGATTATCTCCTACACTTTTTAGTTGAACTGCTTTATGAATTGATTCACCTAAAGATGTACATGGCGTATTTGGTTTTGATGTAACTTTACTGTAGAAACTTTGAAAATTCCGTCTTCAACTTGTTCATCGTTTGTCGAAGTTGGGATTGGCAAAGTGCTTCGGAAGCTTATTCTTGTTAGTTGAGTTAAAGATCTGTTAAGATCAAGGCATTCTGGGCATTCGAGATTAGTTTTAGCTATAGCATTTTTAGCATTAAAACTAAAGTGATTATTATAATAAATTTCATATGCTCAGTTTACTATAATTTTACTTCCTGTGTTCTACCTATTCGGTGTAATTATCTACTGGATACATGATGACTCATTTCATCTTTTCAGTTCCTATCACTAGCCAAAACATTCAACTCGAACTTTTTTTCCATTAAAGCTATATTGTTTGCTTCAGAGGTCTGATCTTCATATTTCTCCTGGAAAATTAGTGTATTTGTTACACTGTCTGCCTGCTTTGTGCTGCAATATTCTCAGATTATACATCTAACAATGTCCTCTGGCACCCAGTTCATCCTTCAGAAAACAGCTGGTGCTGATTTTTGTTTCTCCTGGAATTCTGATTCTTAGAGTGAAATGTTACTGTGATTTGTGTCGTCGTACCTCTCTTTTGATGTTACTTGTTGAAGGGGCGAGTCTTGAGGATATGCATGGATTGCAATGGTTCTGCCTCATCTGATGGTGCATTTCTAGGACCAGAATTGATGTCAACCTTATGGTCTTCATATTGTTGTGAGATCCTTTGCCAATGGTCAAGAAGCTACCTGGAGAGAATGGAAGAGGCTGATAGAGAGGTCTTCACTGTGAATCTGGAATGGACTCAGAACTTTAAATGTAATATCTGTGACTTGCTCCGGAAGCTGATACGTGATTCTTTTTGTTCCTTCTTGTTGCAGGTTCTGTGGTCCAGCTAATGTTGAGTCTTGCGGGAGGTGTGACGAGGTATGCGCTTTTTGCGACCATGAATTATCAAGCTATTAAATTAAACCATATCCAATTTATTTCTCAAATGGAAAATATGTCTAGTGAAAAATTTTAGTAGTTGATATGAGAGGAGAGGCAAGAGAATGTGATTGTGGGTTGGGAGTATATAAAAACTACATAACTGTGGTGGCCCCCTCCCTTGAATGGCACAAGAATGCTAACATTTCGGAGTTATAGTTTTATACATATAGGATCTTTGATCAATATAAGTGCAGATCAACATTTAAATAGTGTGTTTGCTTTATCTGAATAACTAGCAGAAAAAAGGATTCTATCTTTCCTTTATTTCATTTTTTTTATTTGTTTTTGGTGATTTAATATTTAATTCCAGAAAATAAACAGGTGAAATATATTCTCTCTTTTCTTAGAGAACATCTTGCTTAATTTCTTTGGTCGACTTAGCAGTTTCTGGAGTTAGTCTTCACGGGGATTTGATTTGGAAATATAAGAGGGATGGTATTTGGATCATGGAAACACTTTTTGTCCTCGTATTCTTCTTGAACTATTGCTTCAAGAAAAAGTCTAATTGACCAGAGTCGAGCACAAATTTTAGTATTGTCTGCAATGTGATATTTTCCAATTGTGATTCCACTTGTTCTAACTCTTCTCTAGATTAACTTTTCTATGATGGGTTTCTTATTATTATCCCTGCCATGCATGCTTATACTTTACATTAAAATTTTCAATTAAACCATGCTAAGTGGGATTTTGTTACCCTGAGAAATTAAATATGTGAATTCAAAAGCTTGAGATCATTACATTTAAGCAATGATACGGCTCCACGATTAAACTGGTTGTGCACCTTAAGGTTCGTGTGTTTCTTTTTCTCTGTATCTTAATCTTCAGTTTGGTAGTCCGCTCACCTATTTGTTTCTGTTATTTGGAAGGATTCTGTGCATAATCTGCAGTTAGAAATTTTTTGTATCCATCCTGTACTTTTGAAAAAGGAATGATTAGTTTCCTTCAATAGAATTTTCAATGCCCATAAGTGAATGTCTAAACTCTAAAGCATACCGGCAGGTGGCTTTTTATATGACTCAAGATAACTTCACAGACGTCCATCAGGTCCTTTGTATGGTTTAGCTTCTACTCGTTAAACAATGAATAATCAGCCAATGATTTTAAGATTTCTCAGTTTTAGATTTGATTGCAGTTCTAGTTTTGTACTGACTTTTTGCCCCTCCAAGTTGATTAACTGCTTCGGCAAAGTTGGTGAGTGAAGACTGGAATCTCTAAGCCTATTGCATGCAATATTGGTTCTAATTCTTTCTGGAGTCATGAGCACCTGAGGCACTGTAAATTGTTTGGGATTGTTTACTGGCAAATATAAAATTTCCACCACCACCACCCCCGACAAATTGTCTTCTTATAGTTGGATTCCCAACATCTTTGGAAACTATTCAGTTTGTTATTTTGATGGCCTGTTGCAAACGTACTTTTGTGACTTATACAGGGAATACTTCATCGAATGAGTTCTCAAATGACATCCATGATATAGAATTTAATACATTGAGATATAGAATCAATTCTGGTTTTCTTGTGAAGGAAATTGTGAAACAGAGAAGAAGTAGAATATCTATCTTTCTTCCCAGGGGATGTGGATATGGTGTTTGATAACCCCAATGTTATGGATTTCATCTGAGTCAAAAAGGACTGATAAGCAATTGCCTGCTTTAAACTTGGAAACTCAATGTATGATTATCCAATTTGAATTATGCGAGATTTTTCTACTTTGTCCACTTAACTTTGATTTATTCTACCGTACTCCCCCAAACTTTGCAAATTGTTACATTTAACCTATAATTTTCAAATTTTCCCCTCACCATTAGTGGATTGTCTGTACCTGTTACATCTAGAACAATTATTTGAATCCATTTTCTGTGAAGCCCCGATTTTTCCGAGCTTATAATTGATCCTTATTGTCGTTTATACATTTGATCGACTATTTTACCGCGTCATTTTGACGGGTAATTTTTAATACTATATATATTTTGTATTTTATTTTATTTTATTTTATTACTTGTGATCATGATCATCATTAATTCTATTTTGCATTTATGATCACTTGATTGATCATTATTACTATTTTTGTATTTATTAGTCACCTTAGAATTTTAAGAGACTATTTATTTTAGAGACTTTTACTTTATAGAATTAAGATTTTGATTTAGATTAAGTGATCATGAGACTTATAAGTGATCAAGGAAATCACTAATTATTTTGGAGATTGATATATTTCATCTATTATCATCAAATTTGGGACAAAAAAAAAAATATATGGAATTACCAATTTGCCCCTATAGTGGACAGCAATAGTGACATTTTTGGAGTAGAAATATCATCCAACTCTTGTACACTTACACCTTATATTAGTCATCTTGTGTATAATTATACCATTAATTCAACCATTATACACATCATCGTATACATAAATTCTTTATTATTAAAATTGCCAACATGTTGGAGTCTTCCCAACATTCCATTCAAACTTATTCCATGCCCATACCTTTGACCACCAAAATGTCTCCCATGCAAATAGCAAAATTCAAGACACAAATTAAACAAAAAATTTCATCACTCTCTCTCCCCTATCACACGGCCAACATGGCCATTTTACACAAAATTTGGTTAAAAAATTTTCATCCAACACATTTTAATCTCTCAGGCAAATTCTCCTCATTCTCTCTAATTTCTCTCTAAAATTCATTCACATCTTCAAATCTTCAAACACCAACTCTTCACATCTTCAAATCTTCAACCTAAGTTCTTCATATTTTCAAGTACCCCTTCTTCACATCTTCAAATATTCAAACACAAGTCCTTCACATCTTCAAACTCATCTTCATATCTTCATGAACATCTTCTTCCTAACATCAAACATACTTTCTTTCTTCAAACATCTAAACCAAAATAAACAATCTTACCACTTAAACACCAAAAAATTCGAACACCCCCTATCTTAAGGTAAGAAATTCCACTCCTCAATTCAACTTAAATTCTTACTACTCATCACCTTCTCCTCTTAACTTAAGGTTATATTTTGGATTTTGAGGTACTTATAAGACCACTTGGAGACATGCATCCATTGTGGTGAAAATTGAAGACTTGAAGAAGAACTAATAGAGAAAATTGGACTACAAGGTAATAATTGGACACTAGAGCCCTTCTTTCTTCTTCTTCCTATTTTTTTCAAATTTTAACACCCCTTTTTCATTTTTGAGAAATAGGGGCTGACCTTAGGTGATTTTGGAGTTGAACCAAAATCTCCATTTTTTAAGCTTCAACTAGTCTCCAAACACCTACTACACACGGTAAAGTGTAGTTCTTCTCATTTCCTTATCTCCTTCTTTTTCTCCTTAATTTTTCTCTCATTTTTCTAACTTCAAATTTTTGATATTTCTTGACTTAGGGGCTGACCTAAGAAGCCTCATCCAAAAATTGTGAAATTTATCCTTTTATTTCACAATTTCCAATTTTAAGGTGGGTGGAAAAATATTTTCCAACTATTAGGTGTTTTTATTAAAATGCATGTAGAAAATTTGATCATGAGCCTTGAGATATATATAATCTATGTATTGCATGTCAATTTTATGTATCAAGTCATGAAAATTCTCAAGAGTTGCTCAAAATTACTATTTATTGAATTTTAGGTGCATGCATGTGCAATTTAATGTTTTATTTGATGAATTCTTGTATGTATTGGACATGCATGTGTATGATCTTTAAAATCTATGTTTGGATGACTTATAACCTGGACAAGTCGAGCATAATTGATTAAATTTCAATTTTGGACTTAAAAATGTAAAAATGGAAAGTTGGTAGACTAAATTGCAAGAAAATAAAAGTTAAAGGACCCCTCTGCAAATTTCGATTTTTGGAACTGTTCTCAGGTTCAAAAATGACTTTTGGACATTTTAATAAAGTTTTAAGAGTTTTAAGATAAATAAAATCAACCTTTAAAAGCCCAAGGACTAGATTGTAAAATTTTGAAAGTTTAAGGGCTACTTTGCAATTTTTAAAACTGCACCAGACCTAAACTTTAAATTTTGAAATTTTTAGTCTTAAGGTACTGGGAATTACATATTTTAAAAGGATTCCAAAAATCCAAGTGGTTAGGGCTTGGAAAGCAATTTTACTAAAATTGAGGGACTAATGTGTAAAATACTAAACTTGAGGACCCAAATGAAATTTCCAGAACTTATGCAGCCCATGCACCTGGAAATACTAACTTAACTATAACTTAATTATATTTTGGACCCAAGGTTCAAATTTCATAACAATTGGACCCCTAAAAGCCTTAAAGGCAATTATTTCAAAATGGGACAAAAATGATATTTTCCAAAGTTAAAGGACCTACACATATTTCTTTTAAAAACTGCTTTTGTACCAATATCCCACTAACTTTAGTGACATTTTCCAACTGGAATCACATTAAAAGCCCTTCCGATTTGTGAGTTCCGATTATTTTAAACTTAAAGTCCGAATTGGTAATTTTTACAAATTTGGGGCCAATGTGAGAATTTTATAAAAAACTCGACCTCAAAACTTTAAAAACCTGAATCTCTGAACAATTTAGAGAATTTAGGAACTGACCTCATAATTTTTCAAGGTCGGGATATTTATTTATTCAATTTTTAACCCCAAAAGTGTTGGTTTTTACAAAACGGGGCTAAATTACAATTTTTCTTTTATAAAGGACCTAACTCAAATTATTTTCTCTTTTACTAAAATAGCCCTGGACCCTCTGACTTGTAGATTTAATTAAAGTATTTTATTTTCCCAAAAACCTTGACTTATCGGATCAATTTGACCGATTAATACCCGATCGCGGGAGCTTACCCCCCGCCTTGCGATTTGAATCTATAACGGGATTTATGTTCCACCTAATCTTTCAAGATATCGAAGGTTGCTTATCCTTCCGATAATCATCTTCATCCAAAAACTCCACCAACACCAAAATTGCCCTCGCGTTATTTCAAAAAATTTTCTGAATTGTTTCTGAATCAATGATACTCATTGCTGGTTTTTGCTTGTACTTGTATTTACTTTCTGCTGAGTCAACTTGGTGTGTCGAGCTCACGATCGGAATGGATACGTCGGGGGGATGGAACCGGCGGGCCGCTATTCCACCCTTCCCCCATCGCCCTAATCCCGCAACCGAGGGACGGAGTTTGTCGAGGAAGTGGGTCGTAGTACTTGAGGTATAATCATGATTATGACAGATTCGAGCCTTGCAAGCTCCAGCGTGGATTTTGTCTTTGCACATGGAGCGATAAGGTGACCGGTCTTGGACCATCCCTGCTCGGGAGTTACAAGGAAGAACGAAGGAAGGAATTGTCTCGATCCACACGATTCCCGGAGTTATCGGACCCGTTTGGTTGGCGCTACAAACCGCGACGCAACCGCTACTTGCTTTTTTTGCATTGGTTGGCGCTACAAATCAGACGCAACCATTATCTCGCTTGCATGGGATTGGCGTTACATTTCCGTATGCAATCCTACCTGTCTTGATGAATCACATAGTGCATGTGTGACCATGATGAATGTTTTTCTTGAATCGTATAAGTATATTATTTAAATATATTTATCACGACGCTTATGAATCGTGTGTGAATTCATGCATCATACTCACGCGTTTTCATATAATCTGTTTTCTCACATTAACTATATATTGCCACACTTGCACACGATCACCCCATCCACCGAGATTGTCGCCGCATCCCCACTTTTTGTTTTCTAACCTTAGATGAGGACTTCGTTGAAGAAGGTTTCGAACCGACCACGGATTGAGCCTTGTACCGCTTGTTGGATTACTACTTCTTCTTGTTGTTGTTGGACTCTTGTATTTCTTTCCATTCCGGTTTAATCGAAGGCGTAGGACCCTTTGACTTTAAGTTGTTACATTTGGTTGATTTTTCGGGTATGTAATTTGGATTATGGATTGAGGACCGTAAGTTGTATTTGTCTTATTTATTTATTTCGCTATTTAGACTGTTTCATTGGGTTCTCGTTGATATTTATCAGATTGTTTGGTTATTGTATTTAAGTTGTGGATCGTCGTCGCGTCCCGTTTAGGGCGTGACGATGATTAAGTGGTATCGAGCTCGGCTAGTAAGATGGAAACTTACACCGAGCCGACCCGTGATAGGAACCTCGGCCCGTGTTTTGGGTATTACCGCGACTTGACCAATTAAGTGTGAAATCGATTTCAAATTGGCATAGAACCGTCTTATTGATGTTTAAACTAAGTTAGAACGCATATTTGGAGATTCCATAGTCATACTTGTCTTGACTTAGTTGACTCTTGACCGACTTCCTTTATTCTTTCTTATCCTTCCGTTTTATTCATCTATATTATGGATTATATCTAACGCTTCGAGATACAGAATGGCCGAACATCGAGGATGTGGTAGACCTCGCCCGTTCCCGAGGGGACGACGTACCCGACCAGGGTACCTCTCTCCGATTACCACCGCCTCCTCCCCTCGCTGCGGGAGACAATTTGACCGCACAAACCTTATAGCAAATACTAGTTTTCATGAGGCAACAGGCGAGCCTCAACCCCGTGCTCGAACCCGCGAGAGGCGAACGATCGCACGTTGGAGCGATTCGCGGTTCGACCCACCGGCTTCTTCTTCTCGGGAGAGCGGACGATTTGAAAGGAAGAATGGGTAGAGAAGTTGGAGAATATCTTCAATGCTCTCCAATACTCCGACGAGCGTAAAGTCACACTCACCGTATTTCGTTTGGAATCGGCTACAGAGAGGCGGTGGAGGCGGTTGAAAGGAGATGGGAACAGGCCAGGGTAGTCGAACATGGGGAAATTTCTTGGCCGAGTTCAATGAGCAGTATATTCCACGAGGTTGTGAAAAGCGCGCCGAGATGAATTCCACAGATTGAGGCAAGGGAATGACCTGTAGCTCGATGAGTCCGAATTTCACCGATTGTCCAAGTATGCTCTGGGGACAATCAAGATCCGAAGAGGATAAGCTTTACAAGTTCACTCGAGGATTGAGGCTGGAACTTGAGGAAACAATCGTTGATCGTTGAATCGACAACCTACTCGGCCCATGAGAAAAGCGGCTCTCGCATTGAGTTGGGATCAACCAGTATGGACAAATTCAGCAGAGTAGGCCATCGAACAGTCTTAAGAGGGGACAATTTGTGGGACAATGACCATCTAAACCGCCTGCTAAGTTTGAAGGACCGATTAACAAAACATATAAGGGAAAGAGAGACCCGGTCTGAGGAAAGCGGGTCAGTGTGTGCACATTGCCGAAATCGGGACATACCGCTTAATTTGTTGGCGTAAACAAAAGAAGGTGTTTCTGTTGTAGTATGTCGGCACTGTTTGCAAGATTGCTCAAGTACGATGGCCAGACAAACAGACGCGACCCATGCAGGGGAAATGGCTAGGGTAATCGGGCGGATGCCGCTCGAGCTTTTGCACTAGCGGACGGGGGAGGCTCCGGGAGGCAACAGATGTGGTGGAAGGTACGCTTCTAGTATCTAACCACTACGCTAAAATATTGTTCGACCCTGGATCAACGCATTCATTTGTTGCACCGCATTTTGTACACAAATTGCATGCATGCATGGAACATATGCCTATATGTCAGAAGTGTCAACTCCTATGGGTGCAAGTCGGATAATGGATATTATCTATAATGCATGCGAAGTTAAGATTGTTGAGATAAATTTTCCGCCAATTTGATCTTATTACCTATATCCGAATACGACGTGATATTGGGAATGAACTGGTTATCTGCACACCATGCACAAATGGACTGCCATAACAAGTCCATTAAGCTATGTGAACCAGAAAAACCCAAAGTGGAAATTTCGGGAAGGGCACGAGTTAAGATTGCCCCAATCATTTCAACAATGAAAGCGAGGAAGGCGATCACTAGAGGGGCTCAAGGGTACTTGGCGTTTGTAATTAACAAACCCAAGGTTGAGACACAAATCAACCAAGTACCTATAGTATCGAGAATATACGGATGTATTTCCACAAGAACTCACCACTATTCCTCCGGATAGGAAGTCGAGTTCACCATCGGTGTTGCCGGGGACTCGCCCGATTGCGAACACCGTATAGAATGGCTCTTCTTGAGTTACAAGAGTTGAAAACGCAATTCGTAAAAACCGATGGATGTGGGATTTATCCGACCGAGTGCGTCTCGTGGGGAGCACTGTCTTTGTTCGTCAAAAGAAGGATGGCACATTAAGGATCGTGTATAGATTATCGTAGTCTTAATAGTGTGACCATCAAGAACAAATATCCCCTCCCGAGGATAGACGAACTATTTGATCAACTTCAAGGAGCGACGATGTACTCGAAGTTTGACATACAGCAAGGATATTATCAACTGAAGATCCGCGAAGGAGACATTTCAAAACTACATTTCAAACCCGATATGGACACTATGAGTTTGTAGTAATGCCTTTTCCGATCGACGAATGCACCAGCAGCATTTATGGGACGATGCATCGAGTCTTCCAACCTTATTTGGATCAATTCGTAGTAATATTCATTGATGACATACTCGTATACTCTAAGTCTAGAGAAGAGCACGAACGTCATCTGAAAATCGTTTTAGAGACACTACGAGAGCATAAGTTGTATGCCAAATTCAGCAAGTGCGAATTTTGGCTTAGTGAATTCGCGTTCTTGGGACACATAGTATCCGGCACGGGGATTGCAGTGGATGGTTTTCACGGACCATAAGAGCTTGAAGTACCTATTCTCCCAGAAAGATCTCAATCTGAGGCAACAGAGATGGATGGAGTTGATTGAGGACTATCACTTTAATATTCAATACCATCCCGGGAAAGCTAACGTCGTAGAAGACGCTCTAAGCAGAAAGGCGAGCTTATCCAGACTTATGATTCGAGAGTGGAAATCATTGGAAGAGCTGAGCAATTGGAATCTGACGAGAACCAATACTCATATTTCATATGCTAACATTTCGGTTACACCCCCGTCTGTGAAAGAGATCAAAGAAGCACAAGAGAAAGATACACATCTTCAAAAGCGAAGGAGAAGATACTTAAAGGAGAAAGATCGGAATTCTCGGTACTGGAGATGGGGTTATCGATTAGGAATCGGTGTGTGTGTACCGAATGACGAGGATTAGGAATAAAATCCTAGCAGAGACACACCGTTCAAAATACACTATACATCCTGGAGGAAACAAGATGTATAAGGATTTGAAAAGGAGTTATTGGTGGGTAAACATGAAGAACCAAGTAGCAGAATTCGTTGCGATATGTTTAACTTGTCAACGAGTAAAAGCAGAACACCAACGATCATCTGGTTTACTACAACCGTTGAGAATTCCCAAGTGGAAATGGGAACACATAACGATGGACTTCGTGACGGATCTACCAAAGACCAGAGGAGGCCATGATGCTATTTGCCTATTTGGGTGGTGGTAGACCGACTCACGAAATCTGCACACTTTTTACCCATCAAGAAAAGCGATAGCTTGCGAAACTTGCCTGATTTATATCCGAGGAATCATTCGACCGCATGGAGTACCGGTCGACATAGTATCCGGCAGAGACCCGGGGTTTGTCTCCAGATTTTGGAAGTGCTTGCACGAGGAATTGGGTACCTCGCTAAGTTTCAAAGACAAAGAAGACACCCACAAACCGATGGACAAACGAGCGAACGATTCAAACCCTTGAAGATATTTGCGAGCCGCATTGGATTTTCAAGGAAGTTGGGATTCGACTTACCATTAGCGGAGTTCGCCTACAATAATAGTTATCAAGACACGATTGGGATGGCACCTACGAGGCATTATACGGGCGAAAATGTAGATCCCCACTACACTTTGGGAGATTGATGACCAATGGACTCAAAGAGAAACGAAAGTCGCCCTCGATTCCAAAGGTCGACTTAGTTCGGGAGGCCATGGAGAAGGTCAAGCGATCAAGGAGCGGATTCACACGACTCGAGGCGCCAAAAGAGTTACGCGGACAAGACAAGAAAGGATTTGGAATTTGAAGTCGGAGATGAAGTATTTCTCGGACTCTCACCACGGAAAGGATTAATCAATCCGAAGAAAGGAGGCAAGTTGAGTCCGAGATATGTTGGACCTTACAAGATTTTACGGAGGATCGGGAAGTTAGCCTACCGGCTCGAGTTACCAAAGACACCATATGCGGGAATGCATGATGTATTCCACGTGTCGAGGCGAAGAAGTATCAACCGGATCCCGAACACATCATCACTCGAGATACTCCTCCTCTAATGGAAAATCTATCCTACATCGAGAGACCGATCCGGATCATTGATCAGCAGATACGACAGTTGCGTAAGAGAGAAATCCCGATGGTTAAAGTGGTGTGGCAGAACCACAACCGAGATGAAGACGCAACGTGGAAAATGGAAGAAGACATAAGGAATCAATATCGAACTATTTCAAGAGAATTTGGGGACCAAATTCTTTTAAGGAGAGGAGGATGTGAAGCCCGATTTTTCCGAGCTTATAATTGATCCTTATTGTCGTTTATACATTTGATCGACTATTTTACCGCGTCATTTTGACGGGTAATTTTAATACTATATATATTTTGTATTTTATTTTATATTATTTAATTACTTGTGATCATGATCATCATTAATTCTATTTTGCATTTATGATCACTTGATTGATCATTATTACTATTTTTGTATTTATTAGTCACCTTAGAATTTTAAGAGACTATTTATTTTAGAGACTTTTACCTTATAGAATTAAGATTTTGATTTAGATTAAGTGATCATGAGACTTATAAGTGATCAAGGAAATCACTAATTATTTTGGAGATTGATATATTTCATCTATTATCATCAAATTTGGGACAAAAAAAATATATGGAATTACCAATTTGCCCCTATAGTGGACAGCAATAGTGACATTTTTGGAGTAGAAATATAATCCAACTCTTGTACACTTACACCTTATATTATTCATCTTGTGTATAATTATACCATTAATTCAACCATTATACACATCATCTTATACATAAATTCTTTATTATTAAAATTGCCAACATGTTGGAGTCTTCCCAACATTCCATTCAAACCTATTCCATGCCCATATCTTTGACCACCAAAATGTCTCCCATGCAAGAGGCAAAATTCAAGACACAAATTAAACAAAAAATTTCATCACTCTCTCTCCCCTATCACACGGCCAACATGGCCATTTTACACAAAATTTGGTTAAAAAATTTTCATCCAACACATTTTAATCTCTCAAGCAAATTCTCCTTCTTCTCTCTAATCTCTCTCTAAAATTCATTCACATCTTCAAACACAAAATCATTCACATCTTCAAACCTTCAAACACCAACTATTCACATCTTCAAATCTTCAACATGAGTTCTTCATATCTTCGAGTACCCCTTCTTCACATCTTCAAATATTCAAACACAAGTCCTTCACATCTTCAAACCCATCTTCATATCTTCAAGAACATCTTCTTCCTAACATCAAACATACTTTCTTTCTTCAAACATCTTAACCAAAACAAACAATCTTACCACTTAAACACCAAAAAATTCGAACACCCCCTATCTTAAGGTAAGAAATTTCACTCCTCAATTCAACTTAAAATCTTACTACTCATCACCTTCTCCTCTTAACTTAAGGTTATATTTTGGATTTTGAGGTACTTATAAGACCACTTGGAGACATGCATGCATTGTGGTGAAAATTGAAGACTTGAAGAAGAACTAGTAGATAAAATTGGACTACAATGTAAGAATTGGACACTAGAGCCCTTCTTTCTTCTTCTTCCTATTTTTTTCAAATTTTAACACCCCTTTTTCATTTTTGAGAAATAGGGGCTGACCTTAAGTGATTTTGGAGTTGAACCAAAATCTCCAATTTTTAAGCTTCAACTACTACTACACAAGGTAAAGTGTAGTCCTTCTCATTTCCTTATCTCCTTCTTTTTCTCCTTAATTTTTCTCTCATTTTTCTAACTTCAAATTTTTGATATTTCTTGACTTAGGGGCTGACCTAAGAAGCCTCATCCAAAAATTGTGAAATTTATCCTTTTATTTCACAATTTCCAATTTTAAGGTGGGTGGAAAAATATTTTCCAACTATTAGGTGTTTTTATTAAAATGCATGTAGAAAATTTGATCATGAGCCTTGAGATATATATAATCTATGTATTGCATGTCAATTTTATGTATTAAGTCATGAAAATTCTCAAGAGTTGCTCAAAATTACTATTTATTGAATTTTAGGTGCATGCATGTGCAATTTAATGTTTTATTTGATGAATTCTTGTATGTATTGGACATACATGTGTATGATCTTTAAAATCTATGTTTTGGATGACTTATAACCTGGACAAGTCGAGCATAATTGATTAAATTTCAATTTTGGACTTAAAAATGTAAAACTGGAAAGTTGGTGGACTAAATTGCAAGAAAATAAAAGTTAAAGGACCCCTCTGCAAATTTTGATTTTTGGGACTGTTATCAGGTTCAAAAATGACTTTTGGACATTTTAATAAAGTTTTAAGAGTTTTAAGATAAATAAAATCAACCTTTAAAAGCCCAAGGACTAGATTGTAAAATTTTGAAAGTTTAAGGGCTACTTTGCAATTTTTAAAACTGCACCAGACCTAAACTTTAAAATTTGAAATTTTTACTCTTAAGGTACTGGGAATTACATATTTTAAAAGGATTCCAAAAATCCAAGTGGTTAGGGCTTGGAAAGCAATTTTACTAAAATTGAGGGACTAATGTGTAAAATACTAAACTTGAGGATCCAAATGAAATTTCCAGGACTTATGCAGCCCATGCACCTGGAAATACTAACTTAACTATAACTTAATTATATTTTGGACCCAAGGTTCAAATTTCATAACAATTGGACCCCTAAAAGCCTTAAAGGCAATTATTTCAAAATGGGACAAAAATGATATTTTCAAAAATTAAAGGACCTACACTTATTTCTTTTAAAAACTGCTTTTTTCCCAATATCCCACTAACTTTAGTGACATTTTCCAACTGGAATCACATTAAAAGCCCTTCCGGTTTGTGAGTTCCGATTATTTTAAACTTAAGGTCTGAATTGGCAATTTTTACAAATTTGGGGCCAATGTGAGAATTTTATAAAAAATTCGACCTCAAAATTTTAAAAATCTGAATCTCTGAACAATTTAGAGAATTTAGGAACTGGCCTCATAATTTTTCAAGGTCGGGATATTTATTTATTCAATTTTTAACCCCAAAAGTGTTGGTTTTTACAAAACGGGGCTAATTACTTTCCCTGGATCAATGATACTTTTGCTGGTTGTATGCGTACTTGTATTTACTTTCTGCCTGAGTCAACTTGGTGTGTCGAGCTCATAGTCGGAATGGATACGTCGGGGGATGGAACAAGGCGGCTTCATTTGCTATTCCACTCTTAGGCCCCATCGTCTAATCCAAGAATCGAGGGGAGTTTGTCCAAGGGGAGCGGGTCGTAGTACTTGAGGTATAATCATGATTATGACAGATTCGAGCCTTGCAAGCTCCAGCGTGGATTTTGTCTTTGCCTATGGAGCGATAAGGTGTGCCGGTCTTGGACCATCCCGCCCGGGAGTTACAAGGAAGAAGAAGAAGGAATCATTTGTCGATCCACACGATTCGGAGTTATCGGACCCGTTTGGTTGGCGCTACAAATCCGTATGCAACCGCTACTTGTTTTGCATTGGTTGGCGCTACAAACCGTGTCGCAACCATTATCGCCTTGCATGGGATTGGCGTTACATTCCGCACGCAATCCTACCTATCGATTGAATCACATAGTGCCTGTGTGACCATGAACTATTTTTCTTGAATCGTATAAGTATATTATTTAAATATATTTATCACGACGCTTTATGAATCGTGTGTGAATTCATGCATCATACTCACGCGTTTTCATATAACTGTTTTTCACATTAACTATATATTGCCACACTTGCACACGATCACCCCATCCACTGAGATTTCTGTCTCATCCCCACCTGTTTTCTAACCTTAGATGAGGACTTCGTTGAAGAAGCTGAACCGACCACGGATTGAGCCTTGTACCCCGCTTGTTGGATTACTACTTCTTCTTGTTGTTGTTGGACTCTTGTATTTCTTTCCATTCCGGTTTGTAACTGAAGGGCGTAGGACCCTTTGACTTTAAGTTGTTACATTTGGTTGATTTTTCGGGTATGTAATTTGGATTATGGATTGAGGACTGTAAGTTGTATTTGTACTTGTTATTTATTTCTGCTGCTATTTAGACTCTGTTTCATTGAGTTCTCGTTGATATTTGTCTAGACTGTTTGGTTATTGTATTTAAGTTGTGGATCGTCGTCGAGTCCCGTTTGGGGCGTGACATTTTCTCTCAAAATCTTCTCATTATTAGTCAATAATAGTAAAATTCATCAATAAACTTAGGCTAAGAAACTATTTTCAGATATCACAAAACAAAATAACCATAAAGGTTAAGGGATAAATTTGGAAATTTTAGGCTAAGTGCAACAATTTGTAAAGTTGATGGGGTAAAGTAGAACAGTTCAAAGTTAAGTGGGCAAAATAAAAAGTCTTGCATAGATTGGGGGTAAATTAGAGATACCTCATCCAATTTCAACTGTTTGCTGTTTAGAATTGCCACCTTTCTCCTTTTCGGGGTAAATTAGATTTGTTGTTGCATGTGTATTTTGCATATACAACTACAAAAGCAGATTATGAGAGACATATATGGACATATAACATATTGAAGGTGGAGTTTCCTAAAGAGAAGCAATAGAACTAGAAGTTATAAAAATATAACATGGTGTTCGATTAGCTGATAATATAAATATAAAATGCCTTGAAGTGTCTTAAGGAAAATTTGATGTAAGGAATTCTAAGCTTTAAAAGTAAAATCACTACAAGAAAAATTCAGAAAGACAACACTAAAAGGACAACAGTGTTTTACTAATTAGTTGTCATTTGAAGAATTAACAACAGTGTTTCAGAAAACCGTTGTCTGGTAACATATTTATTTGTCAAAAGACAACTCTTTTTTAAGATGTTGTCGACAGACTCAACCACAACAGCTTATTCGGGCCAAAGACAACAGTTCGGAAAGAAAATATTTTACAACAGATTTAATAAAATATAATAACTGTTGTATTAAAAAGTTAGTTTTTTTTTTTTTTGAGTACCTATTAAAAAGTTAATTCTAATAAATTTAATTTACAATAATTAATAATATCTGAACCACAAACTCTGTCTCTAAAAAAACCCTAAATCGTCTCTCAACACCTTACCCACCGCGCCATTACCCCCTCTACCGCACCGAGCCATCGCCCCCTCCACCGCCTCGCCGCCATCGCTCTGTCTGTTGCTGCTAGGTAGTGGAATATATTTAGTTTGCCCCCCACGGCGCGTCATCGCTCTTTCTCTGCTGCTGCTAGGTAGTGGAAATATATTTAGTTTGCTTTTCCTTTTTTTTACAAATTGGATTTATATTTCTGGTGATAAATTATTCTCTGGCTTTTCGCTAGTACGAGTTTTATTTTTGTTCATATTTTTGGAGCACTTTCTTAGATTTAGGTATAGTGAATTACGACAAAGTTTAGATATAATGAAAAGTTGTTAGGAAAAAAGCCTCTGATTTAGGATTATCGTGTGTGCTTTTTGGTGTTGATGGATGTCAGCTTCATTGCTTATCTTAATATGTCATCTTTATTTGATTAAATTTCTGTTGGTGCGAGAACACAGAGGTGTGGATGCTCAACCTATCTTTTCAGCATAAGAAGTAAGAGGCACAAATGAAATGAGCTTGAATGCATTAGTTATTAGAATAACTAAAAAGTGTGTAATTGTAATTGTGGTGGTTGAATATCTGTTGAGCTGATTGCATGTGTATGTTTTGTTTCCCCTTTTGATGCCTTTAGAAACATCTTTTTGCACATTTTTGCTTTGCACTAAGGTGGCCACGAAGGATCTTCCAACAATAACATAGTTCTGTAGCCTAGAAAGATTTTTTTGACCTGATTCCTCACTTTGTGCTCTAGAATATGTGTGTGTATATATATATATATTATCTCTGTGTGTGTGTATGTGTTTATTGTGTGTGTAAGTCTGGTGATATTAGTTCCCATATCAAGAAGGTTTAGATCAATGGGTTAGCGAGATGGTTTAAATGTTACAATTGGTCCTTGTCTGATCAGGTTCTATTAGTACTAACAGATGATAATGTTGCTTTTGGCACCGTCCTGGTTATAAACACACTTGTTATAAATTCATATATTGATTTCAGAGAATTTTTTCAGCAAAAAATGGGTGTATTAGAGGGGCAGATGTATTGATTTATGTTTATGGTAATAACTATTTTGTTTCTTAGGTTGTTACTCTATTTGTATTAAGGATGGGTTAGTCAATTTATCTACCCATAGATATAATGCTCTTGTTTCTACTCTGTTTATCTATTATGTTTCTATTGTAACAGCTTTTACACTAATTATTTTTATTGTATCAAGTTGCAAGGATTTTATATATCTTAATCGCTTAGCTCTGCTCAATTTTGCTCTGTAACCTGTCAATCAATTGTTGATTTCTATCCAGCAGAGGCCAATCACTTTTCTGGTGTAGCTTGAAATTGATTAAGATATGTGAAAAAAGATTAGCTCATTGAAAATTACTCTTGTTTTACCTTATGTTGACAAGCAATTTTTTAATACAGTGATTCTTTTGTTTCAGCATTCAGAAAGCTTATAAAGCAAATTTGAAGAACAAATTAAGATGCATTTATGAGTTGAAAATAGAGTCTATGACTCAAATTATTCCACTTCCATTGGCTCACCCCACATTACACATTTCAAAGAGGAGATTACACAAGGAAAAAAAATAGTACACAAGCTAAAATACCAACTTCCTTACTCGAACTGATCGCATATATGGTAGATATAGTTCTGTTGATTTGTCAAACTTAATAAAAATTCAAGCAACCTGGGAGTCCACAGTCCTTGTAACAAGCACAATATTCAAAGAGGAAGCAAATGTCTATACACTTACCATCTTTTTTCTTCACTAAACCTCTTGCAAACAGCATGAAAATGTCTACATTTTTCAAAAATGTTGATTTTCTTGAAAGCTGAGATTCTGATTGATTATAGGTAAATTTTTAGCACGGAATTAACCAAATAGCGAATTAAGTAGTATCAAGAAGTCTTCAATAATCAAAGACAAATTGATAAGGTCCACTGCATATGTCTATTTCAAGCTTCACTTGCTACTGCTTTAATATTTGTTGTTCATCCCTTGTTGATGATATGCTTACTGTCTTGGAGGCAATCTTTATAAATCTTTGACGTAATCAAGAATTTTGAGATTGATAAGATTTATATTTGTTGTTCATCATGCTTCATGCTCTTACTGTAGATTTTTCGCAAGGAAGCTTTGTTTTACGGAATGACGATCGGGATCAACTTGTCAAAATTGCTAAGGTAATAATTTTATCCTGTACTAAAGCATTTAAACCATTGACATTCTATATATGTGGTAACTATGATATTCCATAATGTTGATAGGTTTTTTGACTAACATAAGTTACAAAAAGATAAAGCGATTCAAATTTAACCTGATAAATATATAAATTATAGTCATGAAAGATAGAGTTGCATCTGAAGTTAATTCAAATGGTAGAGATGCAATGTTTTGGATCTAAATACAGTTAATTTGCACTCATTGGTGTACGGAATTTTGCACTTCTGATGTAGCTATCTAATTTGGTACTAATCCTTTTGAAAGGTCAAATAACAATATAACATAGTTCTGCGTTTCTCATAATGCTCATGAGTTTCTTATATATGTACTTTGTTATCTGATGTCAGATTATTCTTCCAAGTACTCGGGACTGATGAGTTGAATGCATATTTACACAAACATCGTTTGGAGCTTGATCCAGGTATGCTATGAGCCTATGATGGACTTCTTTAACCATAAAGAAATATCTGATCAGATGAATGCCTATTTTATATATGAAACAGACGCTTTGGAAAATAAAAAGTTATATGTGTCGTAATGTGATGCATCTACACATAAAGTTGAATACTTTATCATTTGACAGACATAGCAGGAAACAATGGTCGAAGTTTGTCAATGCGGACAATCAACATCTTGTGTCGCCAGAGGTCATGCATTCATTCAATCTCCTATTTTACCTAAGAGTAAAATTATTAATTAGCCTTTTTTTAACAAATTGTTAATTTTCTTGTTTCATTGTAGTAAGCTAATGATTTCCTTGACAAAGTCATGCATTATGATCATCGGGATAGGCTCACAGCTAGAGAAACCATGCTAGTGTTCATGGCTTTGCCAAATGATACTTGTTTATGTTTCATGTAGGCTCATCTTTGATGTCATCAGTAAATTGCTAAATTGTACATAAAGTATCACATTGAGGTTTTAATCTAATAATTTTCTGTGTAATATACTAATAAAGATGAATACAGTTTTCCAACTAGCTCTAGTTGCAGCAACTCTACTTTAACCAGGATTTGAAAATGAAGAAACTCAGCTATATTTAAACTAGGGATAATTACAAAAATGCCCCTGAGGTTTGGGTAACTGTAATATTTTTGTAAATGTCTGGGGTTTTTTTGAAATATTTTCGAAAATCACCGGGAAAAATATAAGACGGAATCAAACCTCAAGGGAGTTTTTGTAATTTTCAAAGAACTCTGGGATTTTTTGTAATTAGCCCAAACCTTAGGGGTGTTTTTGTAATTATCCCTTTAAACTATTAGAGGTAGTGTGTTTGCCTCAATTGGCTATTAGATCTGCTTGTGTGGGTGTGAAATTTGATGGGTCGACTGTTTTGGTTTGGTTCAGCTGGTAGGCTTCTACCACAGTAGGTTCAAGTGCAACATGAGGTACAACATTGGAGAAACAGAGCTTTGATGAAGAATTCTAAGTTCGGAACTTGAGGAATCATTTGTTTTTGCTAGACGTATATATTTTGTTCTTTCTTTATTGTTTCAGATTCCTACTCTTTTTTGGTATGCTTATCTTTGTTAAATTTATTGTTTAATTGCCGCGTGGAAGGGAAAGAAGCAGCCTACATGGGACATAGTTAAGGTATACATATTTTTTATGATCAACTTTTTTGTATATAGATATGGATTTGTTATTAACAAGTTGTTTCTAACACAGGCTCCTCGACAACCGGATGATCTGCAGTGTGGATTTTTCGTAATGCGATACATGAGGCAAATAGTTTAAGAACTTACATCAACTGACAGTTCTTTGTTGCGAGCAATAGTAATTTTATTTTGTCTAAATTTTCTTAATTTATATATTACAACACCATCGAACTTTGTGTTTATATGAGGTTTGTATTTATTGTTCACAGTTCACACAAGCTAACTACTCCCGTGGAGATATCGACGAACTACAATCTGAGTGGGCAGATTGCGTATCAAATTATATTAGCTAGTGAAAAGGTATTCAGAACTTATATTCTATATTAAAATTTTCCTTTATATTAAACAGAGTTGTGGGATGTTGCTTCGTTTTTACTTATGATTCTTTCCTTTATGGTAATTCATGTAGTTTATGGATGCACTGATGATGTTGGAGTTGCTATGGGGGATACTATTTGGAGCTACCGTTTGTATATCATTGGCATACAAAATTATTGTTGTTTTGGCACTTTTATTTTGGCAAAGGACTCTATAAATAACTGATATTAAATTTTTGTTGTTTTGGACATTTTATTTTGGTAGATGACTTTATATATAACTGATACTAAATAATTATTGTTTTGGGCATTTTATGATATTGAGATATGAAATACAATTTGAAGTAGTTTAATTTCATATTTTATTCTTGTTTCATAGGTTTATTTGTAATTTAGAGTAGCAAAAATAAAAAAATATTATAGAATATAATTGCGAAATTCGCACTAAAACACAACAGTTTTTCATTGTTGGCAAATTGTTGTGGTTGAGAACAAAGACAACAGTGTAAAATTGTTGCAGAATTGTTGTGAAACTGTTGTCTTTGATCCATATTACAACAGTTTATTTTTGTTGTCATTTAGTACCCCCTACTACAACACCACCTTCTACAACAGTGTTTTTTCTTAATAGACAACAGTGAAAAACTGTTGTCTTTTTGGAATTTTCTTGTAGTGAATGTAATTGTTTTTGTAAGTTTTTTAAAAAGTAAATAAAATGTAGATTTCAGTTTTCTCTTTTAATAATCTCAATAAGATTATTTGGTTTGTCTTATCAAATTGGATTTATAAGTTATATGAATTTATTTCATTTAAATACATTAAGAATTTATATTAAAATAAAATCGAACGTCTTATAAAATTCTTGTAACATGTATGAGTTTGACAGATGAGTGCAATAAGTAGGCCAAACGCTTACTTTAGGACTCCCACAGCAGATTTTGAAGCACTTATGCCAGTTCTCTTACAATAATAATTAGGCACAATATCAATGAAAATGCAATATAGTAATATGTCAAAAGAAAAAAAAAGTATAATCACTAAATAGCAATTCTTAGAGCTTCCCGTAAGACTCTTCAAATTTAAAGAGCATCTCTTGCAAAATAAAGTCATCTTTAAATTTAAAGAGTATTTTTGACATCTTCCTACAAACTCTTTTGCCTTGTTTGTTTATGTTTCCAAGCCACCATTTCCAATTTTCAACTATTCATAAAAATGGAATCATGTTTGTTTATAAATTTTCCAATAGAAATCATCTTTTTCACTTTTTATTTTTCACATAAAACAACATCTCCAACCTATATAATTTCAATTCTCAACCTTATACACTACCCTACATCACTCATCAATCACTATTCTCATTTTTTTTATCCAAATATATGTGTGGGACCCTCCATTATCAATTTTATCTACTTGAAATATTACCATATATATTTAATAGGACCCACTAGCCTACAATCTTACAAATATCTATATATATAATAGCAGAAGTCCAAAACTTTTATTTTCCCGCTCTTTTTGCTTATTATATTAGGAAACTATTGTAAAAATTATAAATGGTAATTATTATAAATTCTTATATTAGGAAAAATATTATAAGAAAATCATTGTAATTATATAAATTAGGAAAATATTAAATAGTATCAATTCTATCTATATATAATATATAGATTTTAAAAATTATAAATAGTATTTCACCATAATTGATATTGTATACGTCAATTCTTCTTAAACATAGAGAAACATATCTTCATCAATTATATTTTTTATCTCTCTCTCTCTCTCTCTCTCTCTCTCTCTCTCTCTCTCTATATATATATATATATATATATATATATATATAATATAAGTCAGGAATTTTTATTTTCCCGCTCTTTTTGCTTATTATATTAGGAAACAATTGTAAACATTATAAATGGTAATTATTATAAATTCTTATATAAGGAAAATATTATAAGAAAATTGTTGCAATTATATAAATTAAGAAAATATTATAAGAAAAGATTGTAAATGGTATTCCTACTTTATATGTATATAAATTAGAAAAATATCATAAATGGTATTCCTATTTTATATGTATAAAAATTAAGAAAATTTTATTTACTGATATTCCTAATTTATACCATAAGTGAGTATATAATATCAATTTCATCTATATATAATATATAGATTTTAAAAATTATAAATAATATTTTACTTTAATTGATATTAGTATACATCAGTTCTTCTTAAATATATATTTATATACATCATATCTTCATCATATATATTATTTGTTTATTTCAATGGTGTCAATGCAATATATATATATATATAATATCAAAAGTCTGAAACAAACGTTTTCCCGTTCATCTTACTTATTTTATTGTACAATCCTAACCGTTGATCTTAATGATTTGTTCAAAGATTTAGTATATAAATTAAGAAAGTATTATAAATGGTATTATAAACGATATTCCTACTTTATATGTATATAAATTAGAAAAATATTATACACAAAAACTTATATGAGACCGTCTCACGGATCTAGATCCGTGAGACGGAGCCCCAAACCCGCTACCCGCCTACCCCAGTCTCCTACCCGCAACCCGCCTACCCCAGTCTCCTACCCGCAACCCGCTAAACTTAAAATTATCCAACCCTAGAATTATAACTAGATTACGTCCTTTCTTCTCTCTACCTCTCTGTTCTCTCTTCTCTCTTTTTGCAATTTCTCCCATTTTTTCTCGTTTTTCTTTGCAATTTTCAGGCGTTTCTTTCCCTTGATTTCACAGTAGTTCGAAGCTTGGCCTCCATTCGACCAAAAATCATGTATTTCTTTAGTTTTATGCAGTTTATTCTTTCGTTTTTGGTTTTCTTCGATTTTAGTTATTTTTGAAAGTTTTTTATTATGAGTTTTTCTTGAAAATGTATGTTAGGGTTTACATTTGAGCATGTATTTTGTTAAGGTTTTAATTTGAGCATGTATTTTTTATCCGAAATGTATGTTAGGGTTTAAATTTGAGTATGTATTTTGTTAGTGTTTTGATTGCAACTTGTATTTCAGGGTTATGTACTTATTATGTGAAGTAATATTTGTGTTTTGATATTTTGATGTTTTTGTATTTTTACGTGTGACTAGTATCACTTTTGCCCTTACAAGTATTATTTTTGGTCGAAAAAGTATCAATTGTTGTAAACAAAGTATTACATGTGTTTTATTGTGATGTTTACATAATTCTGTAATGCTATGAAAAGTATAACTTTTTACATAAAAGTATCACTTTCCACATAAAGGAGTATCACTTTTTATATAAAAAAATATCATACGTTTTTTTCCAATTTATAAATGATAGAACTCATCCATATGTTTTTGCAGTGAAATATATGAAATATGAGTATTTTCCTGATGGAGAATAATCATCCCAAGGCTCGAGATGTTCAACGATACAATGTGAAAAAGGTTCATTTCTCTTGGCAATCGAAATCGACGAATGTTGATTGTGGTGTTTTCTTGATGCAGTACCACATGAAAAACTTCAGTGGGCATGCACACTTAGTCATTTGAAATAGTGTTGTATATCTAGTTTTTGTCATCGATCATGTGGATTAGATGTTATAATTTTTTTGTATTTTGAGAAAGAAACATGTGAAAAGTTAATGTAAGATGGTTATTTCTTGTACAGTGACCCTGGTCGATATGTGTACTTGAGAAGTATGACTTTTCCATTAAAAGTTTGTCTTTTCATATTAGAAGTATCCCTTTTTTAATAAGTTGGTATTCACATATTATGCAAATGATGACAGCTAGAATCAAATCGATATTTTTCTCTTTTATTGTAAAAGTATCGCTCTTCGTCTTAAAAGTATCACTTTTCGAATTAAAAGTACCAATTTCTTTTTCGCAACATACTAAAAGTATCACTATTTGTTGTAATTTGAAAAGTCACTTTTTGGTCTAAGAATATTTGTTAAAACTTAAAATGACTCTATCACGTTTTCAAAAAAAAAATGACTGACTATCACCATTTTCTTCATGTTGAAAGTATAACTTTTGGGTTTAAAAGTATCACTTTCATTCTTAAATGTATCACCTTCTTCATAAAAAGGAAAAATTGCAAGTATCACTAATTTTCTTTGGTTGAAAAGTATAACTTTTCGGTCTAATTATGTCATTTTTTATTTTAAAAGTATCACTTTTCGTGTTTAAAGTATCACTTTTTGAATTAAAAGTAATACATTTTAAACAAAATATTGCAAGTATCGCTAATTCTCTTCAGCTGAAAAGTATCATTTATCGGTCTAAAAGTATGAGTTTTCAGCATAAAAGTATCAATTTTTATTACAACAGTATTGAAGTATTAATACAAACTGACATAATTATTAATACAACTAAGAATTGAATGACTGACTTTTTATAAGGAAACAATCATTGTATGTAACAGGCAGAATATAATTTTTATACCAATTACTAAATACAAAAAAAATGTTAAAACGGCCGAGGATTAAGAATCTTTGATTCGAACTCCTTCAGATGTGAGTTTGACGTATCATCGCTTTTCTTCTTCTTGCTTGTTTGAACGCGTGTAGGATCCAAAATATTGGTAGAAGAACTAGAAACATCATTGTGCTCGTAAAATTCATCATATCCACCGATGCGTAAGACATTACCTTCAGCTTCTTTGTTACCACCTAAAGGTAATACTTTTGGTCAAAATTGTAATATGTTTTGTAAAAAGTAATACTTTAAAAATCAAATAGCAAAAATTGTATAAGACTTTTACCTTCAACTTCTTGGTTTGTATTGGTATGAATGAATGCTTCACCATCTAAATGTAATACTTTTGGCCAGAATTGTAATACTTTTTATGGAAAAAGTAATACTTTTGAAACTGAATAACTTATTATGTTTTACCTTCATTAGACAACATATCATTGCCCTGTTGTTCAACATTCTCCACTTTGTCTTCTACTTCCATCGATCATCAACAACAATAACACAAAAGTACTGGAAAAAGTTTGTTTAAGATGGAGCTCATTCAATTCATCACATTTTGCAAGAAGACAATGCTTAATATCTCTATTGTAAATAAAGAAAAACTCTAAGATCCAATTCACAAGTAAAACATAATTCAATTCATTATGCAATTCCCAAAATTTCAACAAAGAAAACTCGACTGCACAATAAACCCTTAAAAATATTATTATTTTTTCTCAAAGGATAACAAGAAAGCATACCCAATTTGTAATGTAGTTGTGAAGATTAAAGACAATGGAAGAGTTTGCGTCGTGGCGGAGTTGGCACTGGAGGATCATCATTGTGACAGAGGTGGCGCCCCGACGTGGCTGTGGTGTTGATTGATTGAGAGAGAGAGAGAGAGATGGTTCTCCATTTTTTTCCGATTGAGTGTGTGTGTATGAGAGAGAGAGAGAGAGAGAACGTGATAAAAAAAGGGTTTGGCAGCCCAGTGGGTTTTGGCTTTGGGCTTGGAGCAGATTTGGGCAGCGGGTTCGGGTTTCGGGTTTGGAGCTCCGTCTAGATCAGTGAGACGGTCTCATAAGAGACCTCCTGAATATTATATATGGTATTCTACTTTATACCGAAGTGATTTTGTACAATCAATTCTATCTATATATATTATTCCTATTTTAACAAAAATATAGCTATGATTATAATTAATTAATATAATTAAAATGGCATTATTATTATCATCATCATTATTATTATTATTATTATTATTATTATTATTATTATTATTATTATTATTATTATTATTATTATTATTATTATTATTACTACTACAACTACTGCTACTACTAAGATTCTTGAAGATCAATTCTATTCATATATATTATTCATATTTAAAATATATATATATATATATATATATATATATAGTATTTGCTTCAATAGTGGATTGTGACTTTTTATTGTATACTATTAATCAAGTTTAAAGTACTAATTGCATTTTCTCCAATAACTATTCAAACTTTCCTCAATTGCTCAATGGATAATTAACTTTTTATTTTATTCGTCAAAATAATTAAAGGGAGATGCCCTTAAAATCTTCGTATCTTTTACCATTGAATTAACGATTGATTTTGTTGAGAGTTTTTTTGGCAGTTATTATTATGTTGAATTTATTACATTTATACTATTTAAATTGCTTTAAAGAGACATTTTAATATTGTTAATACTAAATTCGAAATATAACCACCAAATATGGCTTCATCTTCACGTTCCCCCTATTACAATCTTCATCAAATGTCTCGCAAGCATCAACAGTATTGAACTTGGATTCTTCACTAAACAAGAGTTTTTATATAAACTATATTGTAGATATGTATGGATATTTTCTGGTGAGTTTAATAAATAAAAACAATTGTTTTTTTTATTATTCCAGATAGTTTTGTTGTAATTTTTTTAAATCATATTTGTTTATTTTTAATTATTCCCGATATCTTTGAATCTTTGATTATTATTATTATTATTGTTATTATTATTATTATTATTATTATTATTATTATAGTATTGTTTTTTCCTATTATTTATATGATGATTTTATTGGTTTGGTTTTTCCTGCCGATATAATAGCATGAGTTTGGTTTTTCCGACCTTAATAAGACTAATTTTAGCTATAAATATTTTCATCATTTTTTGTTCCCGTATTATTGTGCTTAAAAAATGTAGTTATTAAGATTAATTTGGAACATTATATTTTTGGAATCTTATATTTTGGCATATTTAAAATTTAGAATATATATATATATATATAAGATTGAACTATATTTAAAATTTATAATTTTTGTCACTTTACATATTTTTGGCATCTAATCTCTATACTATATTATACTAATTTTATCTATAATTAATTTTTTTTATTTTTTTGTCTTTATTAATGTACTTATAAATAGTGCAATTTTAATATTTGTTTTGGGATCGAGATCGAATTAATTTATAAATAAGAAATAATTTCAATATCTAGATCGAATTGACTTTAATATTTACAATATTTATTTTTTATCACACTGAAATTAATTTGTAATGAAGTCTAATTGACAAAATTGCGGAACTGATTATAGTAAAAAAATAACATATGATATAATCTAAATTAGTTAAAATAAATATTAACAAAGTGTATATAAATAAGATATATATCTATATTAATTAATCTAACTAATATATATATATATTAATTAATCTATTTATACATTAATTTCTTTCAAATGTGATGTATAATTTGAGATCATTAAATTATAAAATTAAATTACAAAACTATTTATAGAAATATTAACAAATTGTGTATGTACTATACCATGTTTTTGAATGAGTTGGGTAGAAAAATTTGTGAATTAAAGAAACTTATTGTCTACCAGTTATCTAATTAGGAGATAATTCCAATTTCTAAGTTGAATTGACAATAATTCCGAAATTAATTATAGTAAAAAGTAAAATGTGTTACTTGTCACAGTATATTATAGATACAATATGTTTATAAATAAATAAAAATAAACTTTCAAGTTAAAATATCAATATCTGAGATTGACTATACTGACAACAATTAAACTTATAGAAAAATTGATAAGATGTCTATAAATAAAATATATTTTAATTAATTACAGAAAAATAAACAAATTGTTACTTACCATAGTAATGTTTGGATTCAATTGGAGTCTGGATAACCCTAAATACAAAAGGAATGTAGTAGATGAAAATTATAACTATTTTAGATTATAATTTAATATAATAATAATATTTAATTTTTCAATATTTGATGTTTATAAATGTTAGGTTTTTTCTTAGCATTTGATACCCTTAACTATTAATCACATATGAATAGTTTTTTTTTTCCATTTCGTCGACTACCGAAGCTTCATTCTATAAGGATTAAATACGTGAAAAAATCAAGTTATTATATTTTTTATTATATTACTTCAAGCGACATCATGCTTTTTGATTGCATTTTTCATATCTAGCAATGCCATCGATATTCAGTATGGTCAGAGATATTAATCCAACGAAAATATTTTTGGTACTTAAACTTCATTTGACAATTTGTAATTACATTTCTTCATAAACATTTTTCTATGAAAACTTGATAAATTTATATCACATTTTTTTATAAAGAAAAGATAGATTAACAATGTGAATATTCATGTTTTTTCAACAATACAAGTTCAATATGAACATACATGTTTCACAAATATATATATATATAATTGTTTATATATATATATATAGGGATGAGATCTCATGTGGCAACCTCTTACCATGTGGCAGTGTGGACAGATCCCATCCATCCATCCTAATTAATCAATGGTTCAGATTAGGCCTAAAAACACACCATTTTACATTTATTTTATATGCAAAAAGGGCAAATCGGTAACTATCAAAATGGAGTAAAATAATACCATAATTAAATACCTATAATCAAGGGATATATTGATTATCAACTTTCCATAACAGAAACGCTAAAAATCAGGAGCAAAAATAACGGATTCATGATTCTTCTCTCACCCTTCATTGACGAAAAACAGCAGGAAAAAAGAAATCTGCATCAAAATCATAGAAACAATCCTATCCGCCATTTTTGAACAACAAATAAGGTGTTCGACATGGGAGATATGCGTATTTTGGTATACAAATATTTATAATATTGTGCTCTGGACGCATTGTTTCGTGTATAGATATGTATATTTTGGTGCTAATATAACATGAAATATGACATGTTTTGGATGTTTATTTGAGACTAAATATTGGTACTTAAATTGGTATAAAACTATTGACAATATTATACATTGGAAGCGTATTATGGTGTATACATGTGCATATTTTGGTGCTTTATAATCATAAAAATATGGTATAAAAAATAATTCCATTACGGTACCCTGAAATCATATTTTGGTGTACACTTGTCCAATATTTGGTGATAATATAAGTATTCAGTAGTGCATTATTAGATATTTAATTGAGAATATTGTATACTAATATTGACAATATTGTATATTTTAAAAATTATTTTGTGTATACATTTGACTAATTTGGTGTACAAATATGCAGATTTTTCAACATTACGCGTTGCCTGATAATACCCACGTGCTTGCAAAAATCGAGAGAACAGATCCAACTGAAAAACACATAAAACAAAATTACTGGAAAAAAAAACTATGTTAACATCAAACAAGTCAACCAAAAATTAAAGGAAAAGGATGCATCAAATGCATTTGTGTGTCGCATAAAAACTAACTGTATAACAACAATTGCCTAATTGTATACCAATTTATAGCTAAGTTTTCACCAATTCATATCCACAATTAAAAATAAAAATAACTGAACTAATTGTATACCAACTATTTACTAAATTTATACCAACTTATTGCTAAGTTTTCATCAATCCATTTCCACGGGTGAACTATATTAAAAAATGCGGAACTCAAGCACAATATATATATAAACAAAAAAAACACCAATTAAACTAATTGGGCACTGTATGAACTCTAACTGTATACGAAAATAATGTTATTTAAACACCATTCGCCATTGTGTATTGCATGGACATTATATACTCATTACCAAACTTATCAATGCATCAAAATACATATTCATGCCGTTATAAAACACCATTCACAATGTACACGTGAACGGTATTAAAAAATTGCGGGTGTTGAACACATTGTATCAAAATAAAATACCACATTTAAACTAACTGTGTATTGTATGTAGTCTAACTGTCTACGAAAAAAATTTATCCAAACACCATTTGTTTGCCGTCTATATACAATTTACCAGACTAATGTAAAACACCAAAACTCGGTATAATTATATGCCAAAATTAACAAAATATATATCATTTCATGATAACCTGTATATCAGTTATAACAGGGGAGATTCACCAAAAAAATAAACAATATAAAAAGCTAATTTAACGCTAAAAATGAATTTAATATTATTTGTCATCATGGATTTCATGGAACATTACGTATATATATCCAACTTTCGTTTTTTTACCTATTTCAGTCATTGGGCAAATAAAACCAACTAAAAAATTGGGGAAAAACTCTTTCCATAAGAATCTACAAAACAAAAATTGTAAATTTGAACCTGGCTTACCTTGAACGATGTTACTGACGCGTTCTTGGAGTTTTGATGTCGAAAGAATTCGGCCAAACAAAATAGTGTCCCGGACGCTCGAAATTTACAGAGAATGAAAAAGTTGCAGACGTGTGTGAGTGGGGGAAGAGAAATAAGGAAGAGGCGAAGAAGAAGGGCCTTTTTTGATTTTAGGGTGAAAAAAGTGGGAGGAGGATTAATTGAAATCCCAAAAAAGGGGGAATTGTGGGGAGGTTACCAAAATCATCCGTTTCCTATTGTGTACAATTTGTCTATTTGCCCTTAAATGGACTGAGTTCAATTAAAAAAAAATTTGAAAAAAATCTGGCCTTAGGATTAAACATGGTAACAGCTTAGATTTGTCCACACTGCCACATGGTAAGGTCCTTGCCACATATGATCCTATCCATTTATATATATATATATATATATATATATAGAGAGAGAGAGAGAGAGAGAGAGAGAGAGAGAGAATGAGTAATAACATAGAGATAAGCGTAGATTGAGAAATATAAAATAGATGAATTTTGTCATTTAAATTTATAACTAAAATTATAACTTTGAATCTTTGATATATAAAATTTTGTTTTTATTTGTATTATATATAAATATTATTATAAAAACAAAGTAATAAATACTCATTCATGTTAATAGATATTTGGATGATAAAATAATAATATTAAAATAAAAATAAACGCAACGACGTCTTGGGATTACTAGTAATACTATATATTCACTTTAAATATTCAAAATTATTATATACATAAAATATTACTTCAAAACTACTCAACCAAACATAATCTCATTTTCAAACCTACTTAAAACTCATTTTCATTCACTCATCCAAACACAATTCCGCCACACAAAACCAATAAATTCTCAAAATTCATTTTTCAACACTAGAAACTAGAAATGGTCCATGGAAACATAATCATACAAGGCCAAAGTATTTGACTATTTATTTCAAAGTTTGTGTGTTTTTTTGAATTGTCTCCCAAAATGGTCATTAAAAGTGTTAGAAAACAACAAATATGATATTGAAAGTTATTTATCATTTAACTCAGTTAATTACATAAAGTTGTTTGGTTCTCCTAATTTGGAGAGTGAACCCCCATTCACTAAATTTAAAAGTTAAAATAAAGCCCCCGGGGTATAGCTCAACTGGTAAAAGGACTTGGGTGACGTGATGTCTGCTTGCTGGCACCCACAATGTGGTTGTTCGAATATCTCTGGTAACGATTTACAGGGTGGAGGAGAACTTCTTGTGTGGTGACTCAGTCTTCGGCAGCCCAAGAACCCTGACTAGTTGAGGCATAACCCGCGCTTCACATCCTCCACGAAGCTCTAGGGCAAGGGCAGTGAGGGCCCTCAGGGATATGGTTCATCCTTTTTTTTTTAAAAGTTAAAATAAAGAGTTTGTCGGAGATAATTTTTGGTGGATGACTTTTTAAAATAAAGAATATTTTTAAATTGGATAGTCTTTTTGAAATGCTCTTATCACAAGTATATAATATATGTACATTGGAATGTACAAATAATACATACTAATAAAAAATTGCAACAACAAATGAAACAAATTTAAGATGAATGAGGAAATCTAATGTAACAGAAGTGGAAGGTAATTGTCCAATTACTGAAAATTATTAAGGGTGTAAACAAATCAAGCTAAATATAGTATTGTTTAAGCTTGTTTGAATTTTTATCGAACTTCAAAAATTGAGTTTGAGCTTAGTTTGATTATTAGTCGAACTGAGTTTGAACGAGTTTTAATCGAACCGAACACGATCAAGCTCGAGTAGTTTGATATTTTTATGGTGGTGGAGATAATAAAAGTGGTACCCTAGAAACCCTTGTTATAAATACGTCTAAACTTGATATATTTACACATATAATGTTATTTTTTACTAATTCGAGTCGAACTTTATATTTTATCGAAGGAAGATTCGTGTTATAGTTTAGTTCCTTATATTAATGAACCGAGCTCAAACGATTTTTTAAAGATCAATCTCGAGTTAAGTATCGAGCAACTTGATTCGTTATATTAACGAAATTTAAAGATGAATCTCGAGTAATTATCGAGTAGTTTGGTTTCGTTTTTTAAATGAAAATGGAAAGTTTTGATTTTAAATAGAGGGTTTATTATCTCCATCGACACGGCGTCGTTTTGGCGTCTCCGCAGTTTCCAGTGCAAACCCAAAAATCACATCCCCTGCACTCCTGCAGCTCTAATTGGACTCCATTTCTTCGAGTTTTGTTAATAATTTGCTCATCTCATATTATAATTTAGAAACAGAGCATCCAATTGGGATTTGGGATTCACATTTTGGTGGAAGATGAACACCATTAGACTGCACAACCTATTATTTTTTGGTTGCATTTTTCTGTTGATCCATGGCATCACCAGATCGGCGACATCTGCTCCCCTCAAAGATTCGCTCCTTGGAGTTTCCCCTGAAGGTGGGTTCGCTTCATCGCTCTCTCTATCATGCCCGTTTTGTCGGATTTTTTCTTTGTTGTGTGTGAATGTGTGTATAGTTTACCCGAAATGGTGCGTTCAGAAAGTGAAAGATTAAAAACTGGATGTGGTGCAGATGAGATTTATTACAAGGGATTTTCATCATCGAGTGCGATTAAGTGCAAAGATGGATCAAAGAAATTCAACAAGTCCCAGCTCAATGACGACTTCTGTGACTGCCCTGATGGCTCTGATGAGCCCGGTACTCTTCTGCTCAATTCTCTCTCAATTTTTTATCGTCTTTAATGTGGGATTTACTTAGGAATAGTGAAATCCATTTTATGCCCTTATACTGACCAGTGTCACTGAATATTTGGTTCCACGGATTGCCTTGTTAAGAAAAATTATGTTATGTATTGTTGATTGAATACTCTTGTGGTTGATGAATTGATATTGGGCTGGGTTTTGCAGGAACATCAGCTTGCCCCAATGGGAAATTTACTGCAAGAATACTGGACATGCTCCAGTGATCTTATATTCTTCTAGGGTCAATGACGGTATATGTGGTAAGCATGCTTTACTTCTGACACTTCTGTTTGAAATGATGGCAACCATAGTGCTAAGAGCTTTCCAAACTTTCGTAGTGCAACGATCATGTGCATTCGAGCGTGGTCTGCTTTTGCTAGCCTGTTCTTGCTTAAAGTTTACTCAACCATCTCGTTTTCTATTGTTGTTGAAATGCATATTACATATTTTTGGGGCGGTGGACAGGCTGGGGTGGGGGTTATCAGTTGGATGAAATTTTGGTAAAAGATTTCATTGTCTTTTAACTACTAAGTATTACAGTATATATATATATATATATATACAACTCAATGAGGTAACAGTTCCTCTAGTATAGCCGGTAACGGTTCCTCTAATCTACCTAGTAACTGTTCCACAAATCTAGTTTGTAACGGTTCCTCTAATCTAGCTTGTAACAGTTCCACTAATCTAGCTTATACAACTATACTACTAATTACAATATATTTACAGTACTTCATTTAATCCTTCATATATGCTGTCATCCCCCCCTCAAATTGATGCTGGTCGATCAAGAAGCATCAATTTGCCCACAAGAAACTGATGACGTTGTCGTGTCATAGCCTTGGTAAATACATCAACTATTTGGAGAGTAGTGGAAACATGAGGAAGAGAAATAATATGAGTGTCCAAGGATTCGCGAATAGAATGACAATTCACCTCAATATGCTTAGTGCGCTCATGGTAAAATGGGTTTTGCAAAGATCTCGGATAGACTAGCGTTATCGAGATAGAGTGGAGTAGATTAGATTGAGAGAGAAACCAAGCTCGGCTAGAAGCCCACGGCCAAACAATCTCTCGAACAAACCGACATAAAGACGATATTCGATTCTCGTTGAAGATTTAGAAACACGAGCTTGCTTCTTACTCTTCCAAGAAATTAAAGAATTCCCAAGAAACATGCGCCACTGTGATGATCGTCGAGTGTCCCAGGACAACCGCCCAATCGGCGTCGCTATAAGCAACAAGATGAAGAGGAGAACCAACTGGAAAGAACAATCCACGACTAGGTGTCCCACAAAGGTATCGAATGATATGGCGAACAAATGACCTAAATGTAAATGTCGGGGATGTTGCATGAATCGACTTACTTTTTTGAACAACAAAAGAAATATCCTGCCTCGTAATAGTTAAATAGTTCAAGCCGCCCACCAATTTTCTAGACGAGTAGAGGGATCGAAATGAGATCACCCTCCTCACTACGATACTTTGTGTTGACTTCTAGCGGAGTGTACACGGGAGAGGCATCTTGAAGACCAACTAATTCCAGCAAATTTTGTGTGTATTTATGCTGATTCAAGAAAGTACCAGAAGAATCAGAATGAACTTCCAAACCTAAGAAGTAAGTAAGATGACCAAGATCCTTCATATGAAATGAGGCTTGAAGATGTTGTTGCAAACGAGAAATTGAGTCGAAATCTGTCCCAGTAATAACAATATCATCAATTAAAACTAGGAGAATGACAATACCAGTCAATATCTTGCAAAGAAACAATGATGAGTCATATTGGCTCTGCTTAAATGAAAATTGAAGCAAGGTGGATCGAAATTTATCAAACCAAGCTCGCGGAGCTTGCTTTAACTCATAGAGCGATCGCTTCAACTTACAGACATCCAATGAAGAAGAGGAAGGCATGTCAGGTGGTAGAACCATGTAAATCTCCTCTTTGAGATGACCATGGAGAAAGCGTTTTTAACATCCATCTTATGAAGGCCACCTTGGAGGCAAAGCAATTGAAATAATCATACGAACCGTAGTCATTTTTTGGCAATAGGAGCAAAGGTCTCGTCATAATTGACCCCATACTTCGCATGTTTTGTTACCAAGGGCAACTAGTCGTGCCTTGTAGCGATCTAAAGTACCATCGTAACGAAGCTTGATTGAGTAGACCCATTTACAACCAATGGCTCTAACATTAGCCTGGACAACGAACAATATCCCATGTGTTATTGTCACAAGAGCTTGAAGTTCTTCTTTCATAAACTTTACACCAACAATCATATTTAGCCGTTTTGAATAACATGAAGGAATAGAAACAACGGCCAAAGTAGTATGAAGAGATGTGTGAGGAAATCCATAACGATCAGGTGGACGGGTGTTTCTGGAGGAGCATCGGACAGTAGTATTTGATAGTTGATTATCCGTAGAAGAAATATTATGAACAGCTCGGATGTCGGTTCAAGCTCGTAAAGTCTGTAAAGTTGGACGTCGCGAGTATAAACAAATCCAGGCTTGAATCTCTCAGGAGTAGTATTTTCCTCATCAAAATTAGGAAGAACAACTGTCTCTGGTGAAGATTGAACATGAGTAGACAAGAAAAATTGATTTTCAAAGAAAACAACATGATGAGAAATACGAAATCTGTTAGAACATGGATCATAGCAAACATAACCTTTGTGTGAAACACTGTAGCCCATAAATGCACATTTAACTGATTGAGCAGAAAGTTTGACGCTCATGAGGTGGTAAATGAACAAAACAAACACAACCAAAAGTATGAATGTCAAGATAGTTAGGCTGCTTATGATAAAGACGATAATAGGGAGATTCAAAGTTCAAGACGCTTGAAGGCAAGCGATTGATTAGATAAACCGCTGTACTTAAGGCTTCAACCCAAAATTTAGATGGGACAAAAGATTCAAGTAATAAAGTTCGAACAACATTTAATAAATGCCGATTCTTACGTTTAGCAACACCATTTTGCTGAGGTGTATAAGGACAAGAACGTTGAGAAACAATTCCCTTTTGCTGAAGAAAATCATGAAATTCATGGGACATATATTCGCCACCAGAATCTGATCGGAGCACTTTAATCTTTAAAGAAAATTGAGTCTCAATATAGGCTACAAATGTTTTAAAAACAGAAAATACCTCAGATTTAGAACGAAGAAAATAAATCCAAGTATATTTACTGTAATCATCAATGAATGTGACAAAGTACTTATAATTTCCATGAGAATATAACAGGAGTAATGCCCCACACGTAACTATGGATCATATCAAAGCGATTTTCTACACGACTACCATTAGAAGGAAAAGAAAGATACTTGCTTTTACCTAATTTACATGTAGAGCAATCAAAAGAAAGATGAGAGGAAAATTGATCTTTATTGCCCAATAGACCCGAATTTATTAAATGAGATAGGACAACAGAATTAGGATGGCCTAAACGTTTGTGCCATACTTCAGCCTTTTGGTTTACAACAATACTAGCCAAAGACACAAAATTAGGAACATAAAAGTGCAAAGAAAACAAGCGTCCAACTTTAGGCCCCTTCGCTAGTATCTTCCCCGACACCTGATCCTGCACAATGCAACCATCACGGGAAAATCGAACATCACAGTTATTATCAACCAATTGCCCTACTGAAATGAGACTAGTAGAAAGCTGAGGTGATACAAGAACATCTTTAAATGACGAATTAATGTCCCCAATAGCATGAATAGGTAACTTACTGCCATTAGCAATCTGAATGTTTCCACAATAATTTTGAACATTGCTAAGAGTGTTGCTAGAATTTGTCATGTGATTGGATGCACCAGAATCAACAACCCAAGATAAAGATGGTGGAGTGTGCTTACCTTGAAGCCCTAAGGCTGACAAAGTAGTAATAATCATCTGCTGAACCATTTATGGAGTAAGAGTTGATTTATCAACTGTTGTTGAACCAACAACAACCTGATTAGCAACAACAACATGATTAGTTTGACGATTTTGGGGACGAGTAGGACATTCTTTGATAATATGTTCAGGCTTCTTACAATAATTGCAATATTTATTTGCACAGTTAACAGCAATATGTCCATATTCCTTGCAACTAAAGCATTGAACTTGTCGCATATCTCTCCCCTTTCTTTTCCCATGGGCTGCAGCATAAGCAATTGCATTATCATGCATTTTATTTTGCTGGAAAATAGTTTGTGTTGCAAGACGTTGCTCTGCACGAAGTAATTATCCAAAGCACACATCCAAAGAAGGAGAAGGATCACGATTCATCAAATTGGAGCGGGCTGCCTCAAATTCAGGACGTAGTTTCATCAAAAACTGATCTCGCTTGCTCTGTTCATGCACTTTTTGAACAGCAGCCAGAGATTCAGTTGGTACTTGGACATAAATTATGTCAACATATTCTGCCCATAAATTCTGGAATCCAGAGAGATAATCTTGAATGGAGAGATCACCCTGAGAGTACCTAGCAATCTCGTACTCTAATTGAAATCATTTGGCTGTATTGTCTTGATTAAAAACCTTTTTTAAATACTCCCACATGTCTTTTGCCGTCTTACATGGCCTCAAATTAGGAACAAGTGACTGATCAACTGATCCCAAAATCCATGTCATGACTCGAGCATCTTTGACTTGCCACTGAGCCAATTTAGGAGGTTCAGTAGGAGCTGGATCACTACCATTGATGTGACCCCATAGTTCCTTTCCCATGACAAATAATCGAAACTGAAATTCCCAGGCAGACTTACCCGTGAAATGCACACCAAAAACATCCATGTTGCTAGTTGACATTATACTCGTAACTCACCAAATTCAACAAGAAGTAAAGCAAGCTAACCCAGAAAAAACTCAAGAAAGAGTACTAGAAATATGCCCAAAACCAAGACTGAAAACTCACAAGAAAACTCTCTAAAATTATGAATTATGGCTCTGGTACCATATCAGTTGGATGAAATTTTGGTAAAAGATTTCATTGTCTTTTAACTACTAAGTATTATAGTATATATATACAACTCAATGAGGTAACAGTTCCACTAGTCTAGCTGGTAACGGTTCCTCTAATCTAGCTAGTAACTGTTCCACAAATCTAGTTTGTAACGGTTCCTCTAATCTAGCTTGTAACAGTTCCACTAATCTAGCTTATACAACTATACTACTAATTACAATATATTTACAGTACTTGATTTAATCCTTCATATATGCTGCCAGGGGTGGTCGATACTCAGTCGAAGTTTGCATTCATATTTCCTTATCATATCATGTGTGGACTTGTGTTATACCATAAAAATAGCAGAAAACTCCCATCTTACCTCCTATATTTCTGTTGTGGTGTTATTTCATTTTTTATCACATCTCGTCACATTTAGGACTCAAATTGTGAACTTACACGACTGGTGCAGATTGCTGTGATGGGAGCGATGAGTATGATGGTAAGACTAAGTGTGTGAATACATGCTGGGAGGCTGGAAGAGTAGCAAGAGAAAAATTGAAGAAAAAGATTGCCACATATCAGGAAGGTGTCACTATACGCAGGCAGGAAATTGAGCAAGCAAAATTGGGCATAGCCAAGGAGGAAGGAGAATTATTGAAGCTAAAAGATCAGGAGAAAATACTCAAGGAACTGGTTGAAAAGCTCAAGGGTATATTTATCTTTTTTCCTTTAGTACAATTATTGGTGGCACGAAACCATGCTATACTCCTCACCCCCTCACCCGAATTAAAGAAACAACAACAAACTAAGCCTTATCCCACTATGTGGAGTCTGCTAAAACCAAACAAACGATGCTATACTCCTCAACCCAATTAAAGAAAAACAAATACTAAACCCAAACAAAATATAAAAGACACCTAAAAAAAGATAGTATGACGTGGCTTCAAGCTAGATAATTCATAAATAGTTGATGTCAGAAGTTGTTATAAATTGATAGTGATGTAGAGATACATGAAGACTACATGATGTTCACTTATGAACATAATATAATCAAGCCTGGCTTTTCAAGAGGGGTTAAGTTATGAATTTCAATATCATCGTGTCATTTTCATTTCATTTCTGTATATAATTCTGTGAGAATATGTATTCATGCTTTGTAAAGCTCTGCTTTTCTCTGCCAGTGTATATATGTATTTCCCTGCTGATGTAAGTGTGTATATAGAGCAATAAAACATTATGCTGGCGAAACTGGCTGGCTGACATACAAAAGAATGCAAGTTGGCCTTTGGAAATGGCAATGAGGAGACTCTATTTTGTAACATACTCCAAATCATTCTTTTTCATTTTCTTTTATTGACAATTTACCCTCGTTGAAGCTTAAGGGTCAAATTTCTTATCCTATACTGTGATCAATGCATTTGCATGAACTCATGGCTCTGTTCTGAGAGATTTATGCCACCAGCTACTTATCAAATTGACTACTTCTTTCTGCTCCATATTCATCAAGAACGCAAGGAACAGATAGAAAAGGCTGAGGAAAAAGAACGACTGCAGAAAGAAAAAGAAGAGAAGGAAAGAAAGGAAGCTGAAGAACCTAAAGAGAATGAAATCAAAGCTGAAGTTTCTGAATCAATGCAAAATGATAATATTGGGACAGTAGATCAGCCTCCACAGGTTTTACTAAGTTGAGCTTGTGTTTTCATTTTATGGTACTAATTTGAGCTTGCGATTTGAGACCTGAAGCGTTAATATAATATCACATGTCATAAGCTTAGATGAATTATAAATTTTTATATTCGACTATTATTAATGTCAAATTCCTAAAACTTTATGTTCGTTCCTTGTCAGAAAGAAAGAAAAAATAATAGAATTAGAATTTGATTTTGCCCTTGATTCAAGCCCTCTCAAAGAAGATTTAGGTTATACGTCTTTTGTGTATGCTGCTGTATTTAGTTTTACCTAAACTTCTTAGTAGAAAGCATAGTTGTTGAGGGCGCAAGGTGCGACGAGGCGCTACCAGGAGGCGCAAAGGCCATGGTAGCACCTCAAGACGTACCTCGCAAACATGATGCACAAAAGAAACATTAATAATAATGAAAATGATAAGTTTGTTTAAAACACACTTCAAGTGACCGAGTTACGTACCAAATCTCAAATTAAAACGCACAAAGTTTATCAAAGCCAAACTAATCAATCATCAAGCTCTATCAATATTAAATCCCCACCATCTTCTTCTTCAAACACAAATTCTTCTTCATCTTCTTCATATCTAAGTAATAAGCTTCTTCATATCTAAGTAATAAGCCTCTTAAACTGGGAGTTTCTTCTTCTTCTTCAAACACAAATTCTTCTTCATCTTCTTCATATATAACTATCTAAGTAATAAGCACAAATTCTTCTTCATCTTCTTCATATCTAAGTAATAAGCCTCTTAAACTGGGAGTTGTAGTAGGTCGGAATTTGATGGGCTGGCTGTCCTTCAAGTTTGGTTGGAGGATATGAGAGAGTAATTGAAGATTTTCAACCAAAACCCTATCCCCCCTTTTCTGTTTCTTTTGTTATGGTTTCTGCCTCCCGCGCCCCTACCCAAAAAGAAACAAAACAAGTCGCTTTTTCAGCCTTGAAAACGTTTTTGAAAAATTTTAAAACCTGCCTCACCGAGGCGGACAGAGGCGCTGAGGTGCATGCCTAGTTAACATCGCCCGCCTCAGTGTTGGAAAGGCGCGAGGTCTTGTGCCTCCTGCATCTCGCGCCACAGGCGCGTGTTTAACAACTATGGTAGAAAGTTGAATTTAGGATTGCAGGTGTGCTTAGTTTCACATAAAAATATTAGACCTACCGGAAAAGATAGATACCACGTAACTTGATTGCAGTGGAAAAGGTTTTCCTAACAAGGGTTGGATTAATATTTATTTTATTTTTGTACTAATGGAAGAATTCTGTCTATAGGAAGTTAGGAACAGAAATAAGTTAAACCTTCATTCTGTTTGCTCAATTGTAATGGATGTTTCACAACCCTGAATGATGTTGGGCATAAGTTTCTTTTTATCTTTTTGTTTCCTGATCTGAAACCATACATATGACATTAATAGGATTCTGCGGAAGACCATCATGAATCTGCCAATGAACCTGAGCTTAGTGATCATTCTGTTGAGGACAGACTTCCAAATGATGGAGTAGAAGTTAACGAGGGCCCTGTCCAGGTTCAGTCTTCTTCTATTGAAAACTTCATTGATAGAGACTATGAGTAACGTTTTTCAGGTGTTGACATTCATAATATATGTGTGTCTTGTTTAGAAGACCGAACAGCTAGGGGAAGAGTCCACCTTTGATGACAAAACTGGTCTTGATACTGGAAATCAGGTATGTACATGCCTATTGTACCAGGTTTGGTAGTATATTTTTTCGCCCTGTTTTTTTAAGTAGCGATTCGGTGGATCTTACGAAATTTCAATCTCTTATGCTAAAGTATCAGATTCATATATCCCACTAATTTAATCCTTATCCAACCTGTTACTAAGAAACATGGATAACCCTTATTTGTGTTTCCAGGATGACAATATAGCTGAAGATACTGAGTCATTATCAAGGGAAGAGTTAGGACGTCGTGTTGCATCACGGTGGACAGGGGAAAAGACCGAGCAACATGAGGAGTTTGATGCCTCTATAGATAAGGATCATCAAAATCCTGATGAGACGCCGAATGAAACCAACGATGAGGAAAACAATGGCTATGTCTCAGAGTATGACGATCATAAATATGATGATGATGATAGCGCAGACCAGGTCGATGATTTTGGAGGGGAGGATCATTATGATTCAAGTTCTTCTCAAACACCCGAGTCTGATGATGAGTCAGACTTGTCAGGTAAACTAGTTTCGATTGAAGTTTCTCTTGCAGCTACAGCCTGATTAGAAAACGTAACTCGCATTTGATTCGAATTGGTCAGATATTACTGGCACAAGTGGCTCATCTTGGCTGGAGAAGATACAGAAGACAGTGAAGAGCATCTTTCAGGCTGTCAATTTGTTCCAGACACCTGTTAATATAACGGGTACTTGATGGTTTTCCATAATTTTCAACATTATTGGACATTAATCAGAAGATAATAATCTGTCTCTTGATTCACTTTGCAGAGGCTGCACATGTTCGCAAAGAATATGATGAATCCAGTGCCAAGTTATCCAAAATACAGTCGAGGATTTCGAGTCTAAGACAGAAACTAAAACAAGATTTTGGTATATCAAACACATTCAAACCTCATTTATGTTGTTGTATTTACATTTATTGCTTAGTGCGCAATTTTCATAGGATGTCAAATATCTCCACTTTAATACTGCAGGTCCGGAGAAGGAATTCTATTCATTCTATGGTCAATGTTTCGAGAGCAAGCAGAATAAGTTGGAAACTTTCTTAGTTTCTTCTTCTTCATTACCTTTTTTGTCATCAAGTACTACTTAATACAAATGACTAATTTATCTTATTCTGGGCAATGAAATTACTGCTTCAGGTATGTTTACAAAGTCTGCCCTTTCAAAGAAGCTAGCCAAGTGGAGGGTTACAGTACCACTCGTTTGGGGTAGGCATTTTCGTAACCAGCGCACTTCATATTCATACATGTTTAAAGCATGACAGTTCACTGTCCGTTTGGACTTACTAACAATATGCTATTTATGTTCCTTCTACAATACCCTTGCTCGAACATCTACAAAATTCAGACTTCTCATTTCATATTACTAATCTACTTGTGCAGGAGCTGGGAGAAATTTGAGGACTCTTACAGAATCATGCAGTTTTTAAATGGAGATAAGTGCTGGAATGGCCCAGATAGAAGCATAAAGGTGGATATATTTCTTAAATATGGCCATGACATCTTGCATAAATTTTTCTTTTCTTTTTCCTCCAGTTCCATTATTAATATGGGTCAAGCAACTGCTTTCAGCACAAGCATTTTACTTGACTGTTTTGTGTAACCCTAGGCAACCACCTGATGGAATTGTCAAATTAATCTCTCAAAATAAAGTGAATGAGAAGTTAAAAATGAAACAAATTATTGTCTTCATCATCTGCTTGACTAGTTCTTCCCCAAAATCAACTTGTTTGCCTGTTCACCTGAATTTCATTTGTTGTAATTGGGATAAACAGCATTTACGACTGTGCATCTTTTTTTATCAGAGTTTTATCTGATAGTTTCCCACCCCCTATTTTTTTTCTTTTTTTGTTATGGGACATTGATTGAATACAGGTCAAGTTAAGGTGCGGATTGAAAATGAACTTACAGATGTTGATGAACCAAGCCGTTAGTAGTAAGAACCTCCATCTAATCTGTACTTTGTATTTGATTGTGTGTTTGGGGAAGGGAAATATATGTATGTTTGTGAACGTGTCTGCATGCAATTCCCATGGCTTGATTTATGCAACTTAGTCCAGGCATGTGTTTATATTTTACCGTGCTTTTTTTTTTTTTTCTCATTCTTCTGCTTTGGATCTTGGCGTCTGACTCGACTGTGTCTTTTCAGATACCTGGCATTGTTATCCACTCCTGCTCTGTGTCTTGACAGTAGACTTAAGGTTGCTTTTCAAGCTACTTTGTTTTGAATCTTCCTTTTTTTTTTTAATCAATCAGTAGCATTTTACACTCTGCTTGGCAGAAATTTCTAATTTTGCTTGTTATTTAACGAAATGTGTGATAGGAACTGCAAGATAAATTGGAGTCACTGAACAAGGATCAACCCGGGGGACATGACGAGCTATGAGCAATCTTGATAGGTTTAACTGGGAATATGTGTCCTGCTAAACATGATTATCTCTTCTCCTTGACAAATCTCATATCCTCTATGTTGGCGAACTTGGAGATAATTTAGTTGCTACGGCATAGTTATCAAAGAAAGACTACAAGCTAAAATATGGAGTGCTTCACTTAGATAAATTAGTTCCTGTGTTCACTTCATTACAACAATGTTATTGAGTTGAGGCTTGTTTTTTTCTTCTTTCCTCGTAAAGAGAAGAAGAAAGAGGGAGTAGACTAGTAAGTAGAAATTTAATACAAAGTAACATAAAATATCATGCTTCTCTGTTACTTTAAATTGAGCCTCTTTTTTCTTTCTCTTTCTAATTAATGTTAGACATAAATGGTGAAAGGGATTGGTGGATTCAACTTTCAAGTGGTCCTTGTCTGTGTGCCTTATTTTTGTGCTGTAGCATGCGAGTGCCCTATTTTTGTCCTGTAGAAGCTGCTGCTATTCCTGATTGAGAATGGACATGGTTTTTGACTCAGTCCTAGTTTGTCTCATTACATGGCATGCAGAAAAGTCCTGGTCTGAATATAGGTTTTTTCAGATTATATGTAAATATAGGACCATCGATGTGTTTATTATTGCAATGGTCTTATAGATGTTACTCATAGAGACATATACTGGTGATAATATCTACCATGATCCAAGACAATACATTTCGAACTATGCGATTGTGCGAATTTTTACACATCTATAGAAATCTTGATTATTACGCACATGGAAAGATCGCTCCATGCAGTAGCATAATAAACCTATTGCAATTGGTAGAAAGAGAAAAAAGAGAACATCTAAACATTTAATTAGATTTGAGAAATGATTGTGCACAAACCCAAGGAGGTGCCGCGTAATTATTGGTGCACCACCCAAAAATGTGAACGTGGGTAGTTGCAGCAGTAAGTACTACTTCAAATTTTGGTGATAGTCAGTTGATTTAACCACAATTCTAGCCACTATCAGGCTGTAGTTTTCAAGGCATAGTTAGAACTTAGAGGTAAGCCTAAAAATTGGATTATCAAAAAATATCCCACGACATTAAAGAAATGAAGGACAACATGAGAAAGCCTCTAAAGAAAAATTTGGTCGGTCGAATTGTTTGACAAGTAAAATTAAGGATATAAATAATCATGCAGCATAAAACCTCCAACATTCCTCCCCTATGCCCCACTAAAACTAATAAATACTGAAAGAATAGTGTGGCTATATCATGTGAAACCTCTTAAAGAGGTGCAGTGTTGACAACTAACTATTCATCCATGGAACAAAGCATATGTTAAGTAAAAGTGATTTTTAGGAGGCATCGGTCATCCAAATTCCCATTGTTGTTTCTTTTTTTTCTGTGGATTGGAACAAAGGGTAAGTTTATTATTATGCTTTTAGCGTTTTCTTTCGTTTCTTGGAGAAAGTAACCACTTCACAATTCACATCACTCCAATTACAATTGACCATCAAAAAACCTAAAACTAAGTGGGAATGTGTGCATTACAGGCATGAAAAGCATTACTACTTGTTTTTTTATTATAATAAAATTATATTAGAGGAAAAAGTGAAAATTTATAAAATATGAAATTTCAAAATCCAAACACAAAAATTAGTGGTATGGTACGAATTAATAATTGAAAAATTTTTTTTTCGATACACATTATGAAGCATCGTGTACTACTCCTTTTTTT